>JAQFXM010004994.1:0-15868 GCA_034693345.1 Entomobrya multifasciata
TTATGTTGGTTTCTCTACTAAAGTGCCTTTGTACATGTAAGGGATATGGGAAAAAAGAAGGAAAAAGAAGAGATGCTTTACTTTTTCTTGCTTGTTCTCGTTCGGAGGAGTTTTATTGGTAGCTTCTTTATGGAGTCGAGCACATGGAGCAGCTTGGGGAACGCGGACGTGCCTCTAACTCAAATTGTCGTGGTCCTTTGGTAGCATCGGTAAATATATGGTCATTGAACGGGGCGATCATAGAGTGAGTTTATATGCCAAATGAGTACTCAATGCTTTTCACCAATATAGCTGCTATGTTGAAAGTTGAAAAAAGTAAAGTTTTGTGGCGTGGAAAGTTGCCACTTGCAAGTATAGTAAAAGGTAAGCTTTTGACATGACAGAGTGCAATGTAAGGCAGAGCTGAGAAGACGCCGGCATTTTTTGTGCGTGTTGAAATGAAGTGAACTGCTCAATGGACTGAATACTGAATGAACTGATATTGCGTATGCCTATATTATGTGTGCTAGTTTGAGCTGACGAGTGCCGGGCGGTGTTTTGTTGTGTCAAAAAATGCTGAAAGAGAAATTTCAAAAGGAAACTGCGGGGGATAAAATGAGATTCTTGGGTGAAATGAGAGAATAAAACCAACTGCTACTCCTCAAAAAAATTGATGATATGATTATGATTCACTTTAAATTTTTGATTTGGATAAATAGAAATGATTGGGACGGACAAGGCTACTGCTTTAATTTAAGATGAGTTTAATTTTTAAATGTTAGGCTTCATTTAAATTGGTTATTGAAATTGAAAGATTGTATTGTATGTAGCTGGTGCTTCGGTTTCATTGACTGTTTCCTTACGTATGCTCTCGTGGTCTTCAAGGAGTCTTCGATCTTCTCTTAGTGATATCTACATGATGACTAAGTAATGTAATAACGACGTAGAAGTTGAAAAGAAAGACATTGTGGGGAAAATCACTACAAGGGTTTAAAGAATTTTAAATTGATGCAGCAATTATCTCATGAAGTCATGTGCAATGCAAGGGGAATTCATATCTGCATGAAATAAATATTATTATTTAGTGACATGACATGTCAACCATACATGGGGCATCGTGAATCGTGAGTAGTCTTTGCTTCCCGGAAACTGGTTTCCTGAATCAGGTAAGTTGCATTCAGTCAAGTGACTGAGATGTCAAAACCACTTTAACTCCTTAATCAGCAAGGCGTTGATAGGGGTAGGGGTCTTATCCAACACCGGCAGCCAACGCTGTTACTTCAACACAGTCGATTAAGATGACGAACTAGTTTGAATTTCATTACAATCCAATCCCAACATAATTTGCTGATTTGATTTTGATTACAAACTACAACATTTCAAGGTCAGCGAAATTGATGCGTATTTTTGGTTTTGACGTGACGGTCGATTCTTTTATTAAAAGTAAGCAAAATTGTTTTTACTTTTAGTTATTTAACTTAAAACTAATATTATAATAGTTTTGTCGAGAAGATTTTATTTTTCGAGGAGAACTCGGTCGGTAAGAATTATGCATCAGTCAGTCTCCTTTGTTCTGATCTCGTGGAAATCTCAACATGATTTCATCAATAATGAAACCTCATGAGAGAAAGTACAGCAATAATTACAAGCACAACTATAATCCCTCCAAGCAAAGCGGAAATGATCCAGCCTCGTTGACCACTTGTATTAGAAAATGACTGAAAGTCGTCACTCGCACGAGAACATTGTTGCAATCCCACCTCAATGCATGTGCTGTCTCTAAAATGACCATTAAAAGTATTTCCTGTTAAAATAACAAATCAAAATTTTAATTACTTGCATTTTGCATAATTAAATGGATATGTCTTTTTTTAATGCCTCAGACTAGCTGGGACCTGGGGCACAGTGATACTTTATACTGCAAATCACAAAGTAACTAGTAAACTAGTTAACTAACCTGCAGAAGCATTTCCTTCATCAGTATTTATAGTTGAAGATGACACAGCTTGTTTGTAATCCCACAAAATTAAGTCCCGAAGTACTTCCAAGCTATCTTGCACTTCCCGAGCACTTCTCTTTGTTCTCCGCAAAGTGGTATGCAAACCCTCAATTTTTTCCAGCCACAGTTTTTCACTAGTCCGCTTTGCACTTGCCACCAATAAAGGTAAATTGGGATCATCATCCTCCGAATCCGTTGTACTGTTCCTTGTGCGTTCATATTGTTTACTTGTTGATTGTTCACTGACCTTCATTAACTCGTGAAACTTTTTCAGCCTTTCTTCCAAAGTACCTTGAATTTTTAGGTATCTATTAAACACTTGTTCAAGTACATTTAAAAGGTGAAGCATCACTTTCTTCCGCTTATCACACTCTGTCGTTATGCTTGAATTTCTATGCTTATCTGAGCCAAACAACCTTGAAATAATACTTCCACGGCTGGACAACGAAGACAACGGTTGTGAAACACTCGAAACACTTCTTTCTTCGGTGGAGTGATCCCAGTCTGAGGTCACGTTCAGGTATTGAATTTGGTGAATAATACTGACAAATTTTTGAAATGCTTCAGGGAAACGGTGAATGTCATTGTAAAGATCTTTCAATTTGTCGAGGTCAAGTTTTTTGGGAGAAAAGGGCTGCTGGAGCTGGCTTTCCATTAATAACGCTTTTATAAAGACAATCAAACCACAAAAAAGGCAATTAATGAAATGCTACTTTGTATGCAAAATACCAGTGTTAATTTAGTTTTGCTTAGAAAACACATGACTTTTTCATACCTACAGTTTTCATAAGATCTATATTCTTAGTAATCTCTTTAGGCTGCAAGATAAATACAGGGGCGACATCCAGTTCAGGATTCTCAGTTCTTGGTTTGGGTTTGGGCTCTCCATTGCTAGCTACAGCAACTCCACTGTCGCCATCCATATCCGTCGTCTTTCCACTATCACCACCATTCCAAGTTCCATCACTGATTTCAAGGTCATCATCCATATTACCAACTCCTGTAGTTGTGGTTAATGAGCTGCATGATCTGCTAGATCCAACTTCATCCATTATGAAAAAATCCTCTGCTCATTTCCGATTAACAAAAATATTTTCTGAAAAAAATCATGATTTATCGATGAAATTTTTGAATTAAAAACGTTTTTATTTTACTTCTTTCCTCACCTACCTAATTCGGTTTTGCCTAATTAATTGTACTGTGATTTGTGGTTGATACACCCGAGCAAATTAAATGAATAATGATTTTTCCCTTCAAATGACGATGGACTAGAGTAGAGACCTATGTAAATGTTACTAAAAACCAAAACTGTGAAGAACATTTTATGTACACACAGCTTGTCGTTGTCACGTATTAAGCAAGTGTAGTTTTGACCTTGATATGAAAAAAAGTAATCTTAATCATTTTACAGCTTTTACACTTCAGCCCATCGAATGCGTTTTGTTTTAATAGTTACGTAACTTGCGTGTAGTAATGTCCTGATAAAAGTTGACCTCTTTTTACAAGACAAGATACATAATTACCTAAAGATAAAGTATGAGAACGAGAAGTTTTGATAAATGAAAACTATGATTGGAATTTCATAAGTCTAAATAGTAAAGCAGCTTTGATTTTTGTGAAAGTTTTCCACATGTTTTAGATTAAAACTTAGCTTAAAGTTTAATAACTTTTATGATATGTATTGTGTAATTATTTGACGATCAAGTAGTTTGAGGAATTCTCGTGAGTTAAACTTAAAATTAGTAAAATATTTCTTTTCATTTAATGAATTGAATTGAAATCGAATCAATGAAAAAGTTACCTGGAACCATTGAATTTGACATTTGACAACACCAATATTATTGGCACCGTTCTGTTTCTTGGTGGCACTGACACAGACACAACCCTCTTGAGTTTGAAACTAAAAGATAAAAATATTGTAATCAAAGTAATCAGGCCGCTGCCAAACACAAAATCAGTGCTATATTTGCCTTGCCATAATTTACTGGAATTTATTTTGGAGAAATATGCATGCAAATTTTTTTTTATCCATGTTCTGTATACGCGATGTGATGACTAGTGATGAGACCTCAGGTTTTCATTCATAACATCATTACATGTAATGCGATGCGGTGAATGATTATGATTACTTATGACGATGTAATGATTGATGCACTATCATGATTTTTATGTCCTTAACTTTCCGTGTGAAGGATATTTTTATATGGATTTCTTGTGGTCATGCTGAGTGGCAAGCAGTTGTATTTGATTGTGGCAATAATAATTGGCATTACTTTTATCCAGCCAAGTAAATTGCCATTTAAGTTTTGATTACTCGGAATTTTTTTCATATGAAACTCAGGTAAATTTTTAGCGTGGAAAAGTATAGTTATAGTATATGCATGCATGTTGCAAAATATAATACTACGCATCTTTAATCTCATGAATCTCTGTGTGCATCCGCACTGCGATAATTGTAATTGTGTTGTGATGAAATAAAATCTCATGAATTATTCAAGTTCAAAACACATTTTAAAATATACACATCCTTTATTCCAGCAGATTCATACAACAACAATATTTTAAGTTGAAAACAGTAAACTGCGTATATTCCGTATTCACAAGTTAAAAACATAAGTTACATGTTACATGCTTCAAATCATCATATTATATCTCGCTATAATGTAAACAGTCACTCATCGATTGAATAAAAATTGTATCAGAATAAAAATGAAATCCTCTTCCAGCTGTTAAAATGACGTACATTAATACACACACAAAAATGCATAATGAATTAACTGATTATAAAATGAGTGAAATTAATTAGCATCACAGTATAAAAAAAATCTGATTAAAAATGATTGATCCGGAAAATTGTTTATCAAAAGAACACACATTTTTTATCTGTCTGCCACTTCTATAAAATTATGAGCATTCGATGCATTTTAAAATATATACAGAGTAAAATACAGATAACTGATATTTACAATTTCGATTTAATACTTTACTTAATTGCACTCAGGGTTTGGGTTCACTTCTCCTTGATTTTCGTCTTCGTTTCCAAATTCAAATGTGGAAGTGTCAGTGATGAGATCAGTTGGGTCAACATACGAGAAATTACGCACCTTCCTACGCGAGCCCCCTCGGCCTTGGGGATTTGAAGATGTAGCCTGATTGCAGTCCCAAAACAAGGTTCTATAAACTTCAAATTTTTCCATCCTCTTTGATTTAACCCCTTCAGTGCGTGGTTGAGGTCGGATACGTTTGGATGGTCCAGGGAGATCGCAAATATCTGGAGAAAGGTCTCTTCTACTTTTCTTGGTTTCCTCACATGATGCATTGCCCTTCGCGGCAGGAGAGATTCTCTGTGAACAGGAACTCTCGTTCCCTTTGTTGCGCTTTTTTGGTGCATATTCTTCAGTCTCTACTTCTTTTGTATTATCTTTTCGGGGTATGATGTCATCAGCGTCTATTGCCCGTTGCAAAATTTCCCGTTGTAACTCCAGCAATTCCATATTTCTAAATTGGATAGTACTAACCCAGTTCAAAGTTTCTTTTGAAGGTCGTTCCAAATACAAGTGACCATCTTCAAAGTACATCAACGGAACACCGGCAACTTCTCGTAAGGTTTCCATAATTGATGCATTCTGCATGGCTATTATAAAACGTGGATCAGGGCTTCTCACATACTGATGACGTTTGGGAGGGCCATGCTCTCTTTTGAGGAGATTCTTTTTCCCAATTTCTGCGACACTTGTGCACACTGAATTAATGCATGAATGAGGGCGAGAAGAGCACTCGTAGATTTGTACTTTCTCCATGATTGCATTGATTTGATAATCATTGGGGAACTTGCAGTCCAGTTCATATTGCACACACTTTGTTGTAAAAAAGTTGAAAGTTGATCCAAAGTGTTCCTTCAGGTAATCCCCTATGTCGTCAACCCGGTTTGCGATAATTGAGAGAATAAAAGATCCGTCCATTAAAATTGGGTATGGGGGGTTGAACTGGAGAAACGTGTGGTAAAAGTTAAGATTGTCATTGAATGCCTGCTTCTTGTTCCTCATGGTTGACTAGATATACAATGGGGGATGAAGATAACTGCAACGAATCGGTTGAAACTCTCACAATCTGAAACATTCAGATAAAATGATTTTGAAGAAGAGATTAGCTTTTGTTCTTATCAATCACAATTGGAATGCAGTACACACTAAGCCACTACTCAAAAAATATATGGATGATAATCGGCATACCTTAACTTTTACTATAACAGGGAACCTGAAAAAAGCCTGCGGATCCGGTAAAGGTGAAGGGAATTCTCAACCAAGTGATTTTTCTGCACAAAATTCCAAGATTCCAAGGGACAGGAAAGGACTCCTAATTTGATGTATCAAATCGCCCCGAAATTCCTATTACTAAACTAATACTACTTTGTTTCTGGAAGTACAACACAGCCAACTTGATACGCAATATTTCTTCAAGGTCCATGTCAAATAGTAAAGAAAGAGTTATTTGTGCAGTTTACTGTTTTCGAACCTTGAAATTAAATGCTCACCAAACTGAAGTGAATTTCAGTTAGACTGAAGAAGCAAGTATGAAGTAAAAAGTCACAAAGTCATGCATACGAGCTCAAGCTCCATAAAAACAGGCATCAACCTGTCGATCGTCTAGACGGACCAAACGTTATTCCTGGTTCATCTTGGTCCATCCACTTTTGTTTTTTAGCTAGTCCTTTCATTTTTTAAACCACATTATCATCTGCCCAGCAGCAGCACGGCAGCACCCACCCAGCCAATGCCAAATTAACATCCGTCCGCTCGCTCCACAGTCCAAAGAACAAATGGCATACGCATGAAACCATTGCATAAAATATGTTCGCGAGTACGTGACCAGTGATTTGATACCTTTATCATTTTTTATGGACATTTTTTGACATTGAATTGGTAAACATTGGATTTTTGATTCTCTCTCATTCCTTTCGATTTACAGAAAAAAAATCTATCATCAAACATTGTATTTCTTCTGCTCATTTCAATTATGTAACAGGCTCTTTTAAAATTATTTTTACCAATTTACAGTACCTGGCTATTATTAAAATGGTAACGATTGCATTTAAAACTGTACTATGAACATAGTGCAGCAGTAGCAGTGTCCCAGTCCCACTGCAAACTGGTAAATGGTAAATTAGAGATTAGGTTCTGCGCACAGAATTGTTGATGTTGAGCAAACATTTCAAGTTTATGTCTTTGGGTTTGGGTACATCAAACGAGCATTACATTTTTATGAATACTTGCGACGACACAAGCGATTCAAGTTGTAAAACAACATTTAATGTAGCTTTTGAAATGGGTCTTTCTGCTCATGCTCTTCTCTATAGCTATAGGTAATGGCTAGTAATGTTGCAAGTTGCAAGCTGCCGTATAAGTGGCTTGTAGAAATGTAGAGCTTGACCGTTCACAAGTTTCATTTGTTAGTCGTTGTAAAAAACAAAACAAAGATCTGAATTTGAATGAAAGAGTGGCAACCAACGGCGGGTATAAGGCTGGTCCTATGTTTTTGTACGGCTGCTGCTGAGTTCAAGGCAGATGCATACACTTTTCTTCATTCATACTCTTCTTCTGTTCGGGTAGCTGAAACTGAAGGTATTTTCCAGAGATAAATATTATGCCAATGTGACAGCAAGATTTACTGGACATTTTTTTTACTATTCTAAACTGTTGATATTTTTTATGTGAAAGTATTTTAACTTGTGTAGTTTTTATGTACGTTTAATTACATTTCCATCCACCCACACTCCAGAAAAAAGTGAAGTTGATAATATTATTTAACAGGTTATCTTCCGTGTCACCTGTTGTGCTGTGTTGTTTTAAAAACATTGGTTAACGTATATAACTGTCTGTAACTTGTCATTTGGCTATTAAGTGAGTGTGGTGGTGATTGTTGTGCTATAATTTAAAAGTTTTAACGGTTATCCGCCTCCGTTTCCCCCTAAAAGTTTCAGGATGGTGGATGATTACACGAGAATTGAGAAGTTGGGAGAAGGTATTTGAAAGATTATGAATTTAATTGAAACCATGTATTGATCCAGGTTTATCTAATCTATGTAACATGTGTATATATTTTAATTCATTAAAATCATTTTTTCTGTAAATTACAGGGACTTATGGTGTTGTCTATAAATGTAAACATAAGAAGACGGGCGAATTCGCAGCTCTGAAACGCATTAGGATCGAAAACGAAGACGAAGGAGTGCCACCAACGGCGCTGAGAGAAATTTCAATATTGAAGGAGTTGTCTGCGCATCCAAATATTGTCGGGTAAGGCTAATAAGTTTTAAAGTACTACAACCACGCTCGTCAGACGTCACATGTCACTTATAGCAGTGATAATATATTTTGATAACTTGTTAATTTGGTATCCATTTTATTTCAGTTTACGTGATGTCATCATGCAAGAAGGGAAGCTGTATTTGGTTTTTGATTACCTATCCATGGACTTGAAAAAGTACATAGACAGTTATGGAAGTGGACGGAATCTCGAGATGACTACAATTAAGTCATTGACGTATCAGGTCGGTTTACCCAAATTATGAGTGCATTTTTAATATGACTTTACTATTTTGTACTCATGAATTTCACCTTTCACATGTTTAATTTCAGCTGTTGCGTGGAATGCTGTTTTGCCATCAAAGGAGAGTTCTTCATCGAGACTTGAAGCCCCAGAATTTACTAATTGATAATAACGGAAATTTGAAAATCGCTGACTTCGGATTGGCCAGGGCGTTTGGCATTCCTGTGAGGGCTTACACACACGAAGTTGTTACTCTGTGGTACCGTGCTCCTGAGGTTCTACTGGGATCCCCTCGCTATTCCTGTCCCGTTGACATCTGGTCCGTTGGATGTATTATGGCAGAACTAATCACGAAAAAACCTCTGTTTCAAGGAGATTCAGAAATCGACCAGCTTTTCCGCATATTTAGGTAATGATTAATATTTTTATGGAGGAAGAGCAGGAGAATATAAAAATGAGTAAAATCAGACATTAATTTGTTTGGATTAAATATATTTATATTTTTAGAGTAATGAAAACTCCCACTGAAGACATCTGGCCTGGTGTCTCAGAGCTTCCCGACTTCAAAGCCTCCTTCCCCAAATGGAGTGAGTGCACTCTTAGCAAGCAGGTTGTTCGAATTGCTGATGATGCTGATGCACTTGACCTCATGTCACAAATGTTAGATTATTCTCCTGCCCGAAGAATCAATGCAAAAGCTGCCTTGGTACATCCCTTTTTTGATGACTTCGACAAATCCGGCTTACCTGAGTTTGATAATAACTTGGCCTAAGAAAAACGCTTATTTTGTATATATATTTTCTTACAACAAAATTATTTTACACGTAATCGTTGACACTGTATATAAAAATACACATTTTGTACTAAATTTTTACACACTATACCAATTTTGTTCACTCATTTTGTACGATGTACGCTTATAATATTGTCAGAAAGAAAAGAAAAACCCTTATGAAACAAAAATGTACAACATTTATGCTTAAAACTACACTTACTATGTTTGAATTAACTTTTTAAAAAGAAAAATGGGAACAAAGATTGGAGATGTATATATTCATGCCTTTTTACATGGCTTCATGTTCCATAAATATTATATTTTGTACTGTACAGAATGAAATATATCTATGTAAGCTCTTCAAATCCGTTGAAAATTAAATAAAAGATAACTTTTTACATTTTTACGAAAATATACAATTATGGATTTGTAGGGATTCATGGCTTTCTTTTACTTTGTCTCCCGAATCCGGGAAGTCGGAGTGATGCATTGTTGACTTGGTAGAACAGAGTGAGCACTGCATGAAAAGCCAACATTGATATTTGGGGGGAATTGAGACAGCCCGCAGCTTAAAACAGTTGGTTACAGCGTCCTCAGAAAGAACTTTACCCATCTACTCAGCTAGCTTGTCTGATGAAATGTTTTCTGTCATATCTTTTAGCGCATTGTTGTTGTTTACCTGATCAGATCAAGTTTAATTTAGACTTCAAACAACGCTTGAAGCGTGCGTAAAGGCAGCGTTGAAAATTAAAAGTTAGCATAACCATTGCTTTACTTTTAGTACTGATTACCTTTCTGTTGATGTGAATGAGCTTCAATTGAATAGAAGTTTTTCGGCGTTTGTTTGTGCTAGGAAGTAAAAACACTTTTTTTAAAGTTAATATTGAAGGAGCTTTTTTTCTGATTCAAAATGAGTGGGGGTGTTTACGGAGGAGGTAAGTGTGCTAGTTTTTCATTTCGGTAGCATATATTGTTTTAGGTTGACAGTTGGATAGTAATAATGATGTATGTATCATGTATATTTTTTCAAATTAGATGAGGTCGGGGCTCTGGTGTTTGACGTTGGTCATCATTCCTTCCGGGCTGGATATGCTGGAGAAGATACTCCAAAAACAGAGATTCCTTCATATGTCGGTGTTTCTGAACTACTGGAAACAGGGACTCCTATGGATATTGACAATGCAAACGGTAATGGCCTGGGGCTTGGAAATGATATGAAACCTTCCGGGAAAAAGTACACTATCGACACTGTAAATTTGCATGTACCAAAACCAGGTATGTTAGTCGTATTTTAGGAGTACGAATTGTCGTCATTCACTTTGAAGGAGAAACTATATTGTTAAGATGTGTTTTTAATCATTAGGAATGGAAGTTGCAACATATCTCAAAGATGGACAGGTGGAAGATTGGGATATGTTCGAAAAGGTGGTAGATTACGTGTACAGTCATTCACTCAATGCAGAAGCAGAGTTTCATCCCTTGCTCATGTCAGAACCTCCATGGAACACACGTCAGAAACGAGAAAAACTGACGGAATTGTTTTTTGAAAAGTAATACATAAGAATTTGAATATTTATAATAAGCTAATGTCTGAGAAAATTTTCGTTTTCTAATGTTGTATGTCGTTTTGTAAAATAGGTATCAAGTTCCAGCATTCTTTTTAGCAAAAACAGCGGTACTTGCTGCCTTCGCCAATGGTAGAAGTACTGGGGTCATAGTTGACAGTGGAGCTACTCACACTTCAGCAATTCCAGTCCATGACGGTTATGTTCTGTCTCAAGGTACGTTCAAATCTATTAGACACGCAACTAGCTAAGTCAATTTCAAGAAAACAACTGTATGAATTTTATTTTATTTCGTTGGTGCAGGTATCGTTAAGAGTCCTCTTGGCGGTGACTTTATTTCTATGCAATGTAAACAATATCTGGAGGAGAAGGGTATCGAAGTAGTTCCTCCATACATGATTGCTTCAAAGGAGACTGTCTGGGAAAATGAGAAGGCCAAGTATGTCAAGAAACCAAATTTACCTGAAGTGACAAAGTCTTGGCATAATTATGCGGTTAAGGTATAGTTTCTGCACATTATTTTATTGTATCGTACATAATAAAATATTTTGTAATTGATTCTCATAACAGTTTTGTAATGGAAATGTTTCTTGTGATTTTAGTGTGTTGTTCAAGATTACCAACAAAGTATTCTCCAAGTATCTGATGCACCATTTGATGAAGAACAGGCACAAACTATGCCACAGTTACCGTATGAATTTCCAAATGGGTACCATCAAGAGTTCGGAACAGAAAGATTTCGCTTAGCAGAGCCACTTTTTGATCCTAGTGGACTAAGGGGCGTTGGAACGACAATGTTAGGAGCTGGTCATCTTGTCACCACATCGGTTGGAATGTGTGATGTAGATTTACGACCGGTTAGTTCTTAATTAACAATTTTTTGTAATTGATATTTCTTTATAACAGTATGTACGTATATATGTTCATGTATCTAAATCATTTACTTGTGCAGGCATTATATGGCAGCGTTATTGTTACTGGAGGAAATTCTCTACTTCAAGGATTTACTGAGCGTCTTAATAGAGATTTATCGGCCAAAACCCCACCGGTAAGTGCATTCTTAAATACAGTAAAGTTAACTAATAATTTCAAGTGTGACAAATCTAGGTATATGATTAATTTTAATTGCTTTGCAAAATCTTTCAGAGTATGAGACTGAAAGTTGTTGCAGTGACGGGTACAGGTGAGAGGAGATTTGGAGCTTGGATCGGAGGATCTATATTAGCATCACTAGGATCATTTCAACAATTATGGATCTCAAAGCAGGAGTACGAAGAATCTGGAAAATCTCAAATTGAAAGGAAATGTCCTTAAATAATTATATTTTACAATTAGGATAAAGTCTTCTAGTTTCTGTCTCCGTGTTGTGGGATTTTATACTTTGAATCATCATGTAAATAGTTCATAGTTCACTTGTTATTCTTATTATTTCGATGACTTAATCACAGTTCAATTAGCTGTGTTTTTTGCATGATTATTTTTTCAATTCATGCATGTATAAATGTTAAATTATAAATTACGAAGAATATATTCCACTCGGGATGGAATGTAAGTTGAATTAAACTGAACCCTTGATGTACGGCGCTTTACTCTGCGTTCGTACTAACTACCTTGTTTTATGTAAATGACAACGTTATGGAAATATGATTTACAAGGGGAAAATTAATGATGACTTTTTGTGCTCTTTCATGCAAGACCAAATTCATGAATCGCAAGATCAAAATTTTTGTTTTGTTGTGGTTTTACAGTTTTCGTTTCTGTACAATTTTCAACACCAACTTTTGTAATAGTTATTAAATAAATTCGTCTACACTAGTCGTAATATCGTACTTTTTTATTTACTTTAATATTTGTAAGCATTCTGTAAGAGCTACATTTTAGCTGCATACAATTTCAACGCATCACCAAAACCAAATAATAATTTAGTTCTGTAAATCGGAATCTCAATTTATCTTTATCATGGAAGGAACTTGCGCAAGAGCTATGCCCGCCCCATGCTACGGAAAGTACTATGTTTACAGTAGTAGTCCCACTTTGTCCCATGCTGATAGGCCAAGAAAGCCCAAGCCAGTACAAACGAAGAAATCAGGAAGCTGCGCTGCAAACCATGCCACGAATATTAGGTTAAACGCCAACTCTTTCTGTTTGTTTTCAGCATTGTCGTGTGCAAATTTTACAGATGCACTAAAAATTTGCTAATTTGATTGCTTTTAGAACAAGAGGTGCGCATGAATTTTATAATATGATGTGGGATCCTGCCGTTTATAGAGGAAATACAACAAGGCCCTATTATAGCGTAAATAGTTAAATGAACATAAGAGCATTCAAATTTAAAGTTGCATGATCATACTGAGCATGATTAATATCGTCAACTTGATCTTTGTGGCAAATAGTCTGAGATTGATCGTTGTAACAAGAAACGTAGAGAAATGGATCCGAGTGTCAAGAGACGTAGGTTCCCTAGAAAGCAAAATCTTGCTGGGGGCATTGTGAGACCAAGACTGACTCTCGCAGATCAAGGTGAAAAGGTTGGATTAGGAGATATGGGAATGCAGACCGAACAATTTCTGGAAGAGATCACTTCAGAAGTGGCCAAGAAGGAGATGGGCACTCAAGTGGAGGAAGAAGCAGATGACAGGTCAAAGAAGAGCACTGGTGGATTTATGTTCCGTCCTTTTATGATTGGGACCACTCAAACTTGTCAGACTGATCTGAGGCTCACTTTCCCGTTTGCGGAAAATGTGAAACCCATACAAGAACAACTTAGCAAAAAGATTTTGGAGCAGTCCTTGCTGGAGACTACGGAGGAGATGGAATTGGAAGCGATTAGACAAGAGAAAAGGAAATATATGCAGGAGAGAAGTGAAGAGATGTACAGGCTGAGAAGGGAGGAAGACGCTCAACGAGCTGTGGCAGAAGAAAGGCAAATGGACGCGTATCGAAGAGATTTGGAATATAAATGGGAATTGGAAGCTGAGGAGAGATTGTGTGCAACCCTCTTTTCTGCGGGCTGCATGGGTGGAATGCTACCCATCACGTTTGGTCATTTGCAGGTTGATGGATACCTGGCCCAATCTGGATCTAAAGATATGTATGAAAAACTCATGCCATATTTGGACAAGGAGACTATGAAGGCGTACGCAGGAAGACAACTTGTTTCTCGCAAGCTTTTAGACGGTGCGATTGAAAAAATAAAGTTTTTAGCAAATTATTCGCAAATAACGTTTGCAATGCAGCAAGCATATTTATAAAAACTGAATCAGATTCTAATTGTGTCCATCTTTACGTTAATGTTTACAGAAATGCTACAAAATGTAACAAGCCTACGTGAAGCGGAAATGGCATTAGGCGAGTACGGAAATCAGGATTTCTCTCCAAGTAATCAATCTCTGAGTCTCACCGAAGAGGATCAACCACACAGTTCTTCTCTAGAACCAACTTCAAGTTCGAAAAATTCGAAAGAAAAATTGAAGTCGAGATCTAGAGCTTACAATACTCGCTTTGCAATGGAAGAGTAAAAGTCTGTCTATAAACTGCAGTAACTCGATATATTGGATTTGCTATATGGAATGGATGGTCGTGTGCGTGCGCACCTGCAGTTATCCTATTGTATGTGGCCCTTCTTTAGCTTAAAGCAATCGGTTTAGTAATCAAAGTAATCAAGTATAGAATTTTGTCCTTAAGATTTTAGTGACAGTTTGATGCTGTTTTTGGTACACTACAATCACTACATATATGGAAGAATTGTATTTTTAAGAGTATGTAAGAATCTGTAATTTTTATCTGTACAAAAGTATTTTAAACAATAAGTATGTAAGCTATTGTATGTAAATAAGATCAACGGGTAGTGGGTGGACAAAAGGTGATGCTGAACGCTGATATTTTTCAATAAATGGCGATGTAGACGTAAAAATGTATTCTTTATGTTTTCATTATGCCATCATAGATAATTTGCATGAATGCATGTCATACAGCGATAGGGATGATAAGCACATTTTGGTGATTATGCGTTCCAACATCCCATTCTTCATATTTTGTTTTGCGCTTATCCTATAATTAGTAGAAAGGAATTTCACCAACTTTTTTTGCCATACATGCTTGTTAGTCATTTTTCTTTCAAAAGGAAGCTTGGATAATATTTTTTATGACGGTATATGAAAAACTGGCTTACTGCTCCTTTTATAATTTGATTTGGCTCGTGGGCATTCTGAAGAGATTTTATTGCCTGAAGTTGCACCCAAATCCAACACAAACGCTTGTAAAAGTCATAGTCATCATCATCATGATATCAAGTCTTTCGCTTGCAATGCAACTTGACGAAAACGAAGACAGGAGACTAGGGAGGGCTGCATAATCATTCACAACTACAACATAATCTTGGCGGAGCAATAATAATTGAAATTACCCACTTACAAAATTCTGTTTTCTCAACTCCACTTTTTAATAGTTATGTAAATTTTATTCATAGCTTTAAAACTGCTGCAGTGCATCATTGTTTGCCAGTTGAATGGAGTAAAAGAGTGAGGAAGAAAAACCCCTTCATCTTCGCAAATCTGTTGTTCTTAACACTTATAAACTTGCTGATCCTCTATATTTAAAAAAGAGAGATGCATATATGTATGTAGGTAATTTATTTTTCTTTCAAGTGTAACAAAAACCCATGACATGGTGCATTAAAAGCATAATGATAAATGTCTGCCACACACATATTTCTAAAACCAACGCAGCCAGACAAAAAGTTGTCTTCCAATTACCGTGTACAAAAATCAGCGTGCCTATAAGGAAATATGTTGCTAGATTTATTTTAAACGAGTTTTCATAAAGAGTAATCTTGAAAAAATTCTGGCGTCAAAACCCACGGGTTTTTTTGTTAAAACCCGCGGGTACGGGTTTTTACGGGTTTAAATGGGTTAAAACGGGTATCTGGGTTTTAACGGGTCTTGCTTTAAAATTTGAATTTAGCGCACTTTTTATTACTCTATGACTTATATGTACCCCCAT
>JAQFXM010004995.1:0-15867 GCA_034693345.1 Entomobrya multifasciata
TTTTAACAATAGCATTATTGTTTGTTATTATCATTGTTGAGCAAAAAATATCTGCATTCTACTTCAAAGAAAAAAAAAGTCTATCGTGTATACCATGTCATGTCACGCAATGGTCTATAGTCTACCACAATCATTACCATGACAACATGTCTACTTTCTCATTGTAATAATTGAATTAGAGCTTTTATTATAAATAGAGTTTGCTTGAGACTAGGGCAGTTTCATTTTGGTTGACTTGTGACATATCACAATGAACAAAGTCAAGTGGACTGACTTTAGACCAATTTTGTGGTTTTCTTTTTAAACAGTTTAATTTATTACACAAATATTGTTTGGATTAAATTGAAAGGAAAATATTTAAGATGAAAAAACATTTTGCATTGCAGGTGTGTTTTTATAAATGAGTGCATGAGTATGTAAGGTTTATAATCTTCTGCTCTATTTACCTTGACTACAATCTAATCTAAAATATAATCTGCTTGGCTTTAGAATATTGACAGTTGACCTTACTGCAAATGCAATAATAGCCAAACAGGAAATAAATATTCAACTGTTTTGGATTTATTGATGGAAAAACTTTTAGATGCGTGCAAAAAATGGAAATGTATAAATATCATATTTACTGAAGAAAAAAAACCAGGTATCTACTTGCAAACTTGGTAGAATAAATGCAAAAAAATTAACTTACTGCGTCTGCCTTTGTCCTTCTTTTTGGGAGAATTCAAGTCGGCTGGAGAATCACTGGATGATCTACTTAAACCTGGTCCTCCAACTGCTGGAGGTGCAGGTGGAGGAGGCGGCGGTGGGGATCCCTTCCTTTCGAATATTTCATCATCCGAAATGGTGCTGCTGGGTGATGACCAGTTGTCTATGTGGAACATGAGATATGAAGCAAAAAGCATGTTTTGTATTTACAGCATAGATTTATGTACAACTGTTAGTATTTTTATAAAACAGTTTGAAAATATAGTGCGGATTTTATATGGATTAATAATGGATTAATGGATTTATAAGCGAATAAATAATAAAAAGCATAAAGAGCCGCAATCAAAACTACATTATAAAAAGCTTTTACGAAATATAGAAAAACATAAATAACAAATTATATTTAAGTAATTTTAGAATTTTTTTTCAACAGGTAAACTAAAAATCAGGTCAAAGAAAAATTGGAATATACCTTGGATTACATTTTTGGTTTGAAATTGGAGAAGATAAGAGCAAAGCAGGTATTTAGATAGGTAGTTTCAAAGAAATGAGGATTAGATTCTCCAGAGGATTGGCCCATGGGATTAATATAGATATGTTATGTAATGTAATAATAGATAGTAAGTCTCGCATTACCTTGGTTACTTCTATGGTGCAACTTGGGAAATGCCAGATTTACTCACAAAAGTATATGCTACCAAAATGTTTGATATCTGTTTGTAGGGTGCAGTATCTTGGAGTTGGGCTTTTAAAGAAATTCCTTGATTCGCTAAATAAACTAAAGTACGCATTATATATACAAATGTGGCTATATCAAAATACCATCATGAATCTTAAGTATCACTTTTATTTTTTATTTCCATTATTATCATTTGAAAAAAATTAAAGTCATAATGTTTTAATCTAAACCTAACTTAAAAATAGTTTTTCCTTCATTTTAAATGGACCACCCACTAATAATTGTCTGTTGTTCAGTTAGATGATAATGCACAAAAAAAACAAGGGAGTAATGCCTTATGTTATAGTGAATATAACTGTATAAGAAAAAAAACTATGTCTTTACACTTGACTCTCATAAAATAAAACTCAGCAGAAATTTTTACTGCAATTTATTTTTAGTTTTTTGCAAATTTTGACTCATGTCCAGAATCATATATAATTCACACTTTAATATTTTGAAGTAAAGTGAGAAAATAGAACATTTTTGTTCTTCTCTCTGAGAAACTGGGGGAAAATGTGAAAAAAATATATAGTATGCGAATATTTTTTTGAAGAGATGAAAACTAGCCCATACGTAAAACTAAAAAAAAATACTAGAAAAAGTATACCATTCTATCTGACGACTCTACGGACTACTATGAGCAGAAAAAAAAGAAAGCTTAAAAGAAAAAAAAACTGGGGAAATGGGAAGAAAGAGACGGTTTCGTTTGTATTACAAATTACAGTTGGGATTTAGCCTGACCTGAAGTCCCATATTCTCTGGCAAAGTCCAAAACTATCTATAGAACAAAAACGCACATTTATATTAAAAGATAGGCATACCGACTGACTGACTGACTGACTAACTGACTTGGTTTGGATGGAAAAGGATGGACCTTTCTTTCTCCATTTCCACCATTTTTGTACCATTGCTCAACTGACACAGAAGAGAAAGAAAAAAAAACTCTTTTATTATCATTATTTTATATCTTCCAAGAGTCAAAAGTGCACCTTTGTGAAAAAAGGGGAATAAAATGGAGGAGAAAAAAAGGGAAGTAGCATAATAGCAAAAGAGAGAAAAAATACTACTGTCAGTTTTGATTTTTTTTCTAGAAGCGACCATATCAAATCAACAAAAGCATTAGCTTTACTTTTTTTTTTACTTTTTTGAAAAAAATCTAAATAATCTCTTTGTATTGTATTTTTTTAAAGAAAAAAAAATGTATTCCAAGTGGACATACTCACATGATATTATGACATGATTCGTAATGCATCCCCTGAAGCACAGGTTACACGAAAAATATGTTTGCAATGCTAATCAAGATGGAAGATATGAGTACATTTTTTTTCCTTCCAAGACAAAGAGAACTTTGATACGGTTGTTTTTTGGGGGATATGATTCGGATGGAAAGTGCCTATGACTGCATTGCTGTTAACCTACCTTGTTTTCTAACCTTTCACAAGGTTGTTAGAAAAAAAGTTGTTTTGTCGCATTTTAATTCCCTGCAACCATTTTGTAATATTCTGTACGACTCCCTGTACAAATAGCAATGTATAATAATAAAAGGCTACAGAAAAAACAGAGAATAATAGTTTTGTTTCATCCAAATCCATTTTTCTACCTGGAGGGCACGCAGAAAAGTAATGTAATGTAAGTTGAAAGGGAAAGTCGTGTTTGTCATATTGCCTGTTTGCCTCTTGTGATGGAATGGAAAATCAAAAACGTTTTAATATTAATTTCAAAATAAAAAATGAGCATTGATTTTTTTTACCAATTCCTCCTCTTTCCTGAATATTAATTTGGGATTTTTATTTAAACTTGACGGGCCAAAACTTTTTTGGTATAAGTTCTACGCTGGTAAAGTTAGCAAAACAACTAAAAATTATTTCAAGTTACTCAAATGAAATTAAATATGTTTTCAGTTTTTTAAGACATGCCACATAACTCATTAAAACTATTTTATGGTCTTACATTACAAATTTTCGTTAATGATCAGACTTTTATTGGAAAGTTGGATTCAAATATTGGGACTTGAAACACCTATTGTCTTCCCCCTACAGCATGTACCATCATCATCATCATCATATATTAAGCTCGTTCAAAATTAAATACTATTAAGCCTTCTCAATTTTACATGTAAAAACTATTACTTTCTCTTTAATATCTTCATAAGCTTTATCATCATCATCAGCACATATTATGCAAGATGAAAATCCTGCGAGAGATACTCAGACATCAAAAATAGTATTATTTTCAATGAAAACCAACTTCCTGTTTGTTGGGAACATTGAACATGCTCTAGATAGCAGAGAAAAATAATAGTTTCAAACAGTTTGCAAAAAAAGAGCGCAAAATATATAATAGAAGGTTCAGATGAATGTACTTTTTTTCTAGCTGTTTTTCATTCTGCCATCACGACAGCAAATACATGCGCTTCACTTGACGCCTTTCACTCTCTTTTTCGAAGAAAATAGCTTTCTTACAATTTGGCTTAGTCGTGTTTTTAGTGGCAAACGCTAAAAAATACAAAAGGCAGCAGTGCAAAATAAAAAGTGTTCATGTATAAAATTTTGTAAAACAGGATAACTCTCAACTGATCGGACGTGGACGTTGTTCTCTATCTATTTTTTTTCATACGTGCAAAAAAATTTACATGAAAGCATGCATGCCTTTTTTTTAAAGTCGATGATGATCATAGCGATGATAATGATACAGATCATTATGCTACCAAAAAAAATAATATGCGCATTTGGTAATATATTTTTAATGCAAATTTTTAAGTTTTTTTCCATTCCAGTAACTCCAGTGAAATTTCTACATGATGCCTTTCAAATTTGTTGCTTTTTAACTTATATTTGGGAGAAAATGTGAGAAATGTGTATGCATTTGTATTACTACCCGAAAATTACCCTGTTGTATTAACAAAGTATACAATACACACATCCAAAAAAAATATATTGTAGACAAGCATATGTACATGTATATATTTTAGTAAACGTATTAAAACTATTTGTACAATAAATGTGTAGACTGTCCAAAAAAAGGAAGAAAATTTGAACATTTTTTTTTGTCTGTCTGTAAGATTATTTTGCTTGCTTGCTTGCTACATGCTGGATTTAATGACAATGACAAAATGGGATGTAAAGGCAATATAATGGTTTTA
Organism: Entomobrya multifasciata; assembly: GCA_034693345.1. NCBI lineage: Eukaryota > Metazoa > Arthropoda > Collembola > Entomobryomorpha > Entomobryidae > Entomobrya > Entomobrya multifasciata. The sequence goes on from JAQFXM010004995.1 coordinate 4,569, forward strand.
CAATTCCATTAATAAAAAAAACCCAACCACCATCACCAAAAATAAGTGGCAACAATAGAGGGGGATAGCGACAATCAACTCTAGAATATGTACAAAGTATACTTTCCCAACTAGTTTATATGTTTTGCACAATGTACAATCCACACAAAACGAAGATTTACTGTGACCATTTTTGTAAATCAATTTCGAATGGTTCGCTTGAGCAAACTACAGCCACAGCTCTAGACTATTTACTTGTATTTTATTTGGTAGCACTGTTAGTTTTTTTCTTATTGTTTCCCCACTCATGGGACCAGAGTAAAGAATCATGTTAATATTTTTTGTCATTCTCAAAAACTACATATCTTTCTTCCCTCTGTCTTTTCAAGACTGTGTAAAAGGCTGGCTGCTGAACAAAAAAAAATAATACGGGTAACTCTTCTCGAAAAAAAAAACTACAGTGGCAGCTTTCAGAAGAAGAGAGAAACAAGCAAGATGAAAAATTTTCAGTGACAGCACGTAAACTTGGTTGAAAGGGCACACTGCACTGCAAAGACAAGAAAAATTGTTCTCGAGTTACTACCATGATAATAATAACAACCATTTTTGTATCATCATTATAATGGCTATAGAGGGACAAAAAATAAAAAGAGGAGACACATCATTATGGAATGGCAGTATTAAGAATATATATATATATGGATTTCACAAGGTTTACTACATATTTTTTAAAAGAACAAGTTTTCTATTAATTTCATTCTTCTTCAAGCCGTGCCACTGCCACTGCCTTTTTTTCTTCTTGTAATGTAAAGGGTTTTCCATCATCTTCAGAATAAGCGCATCTTCACTTTCACCGAGAAAAAATAAATATGTATGTATGAATGATATGGTGACATACTAGTTTCTAGCTTATGTGTGGAGTGTGGGCAATACCGTTTTTTTTGGTAGACACGTTTTTCGAGAATAAAAAAAGGGTAAAAAAAAATTCAAGCTGTTACTTGGTTACTTGATGCTCAATGATTAAATCTAATTCATCTTTGTTGCCTTACGATTTTCTCTTTTCGCAGGAAAATGTTATTGTGAAAATTTCTCTTTGTTTGCGATCCCGATGCTTTCTTCACATGTCACGGTTGCAGGGAGTTTATACTACATATATATTTTTGTATGGATGTAAGTTGTAGTAGCAGTGGTTGTTATGGTGGGGTAAATAGAAGAATTGCCTAGAAGGTTTGGAGAGTTTGAAGTGGAGATGGAAAAGGATTTAGTTTACTTTATATACTGACCTTGGACTTTTGTTGGATGAATGGGAGAACAGAGGCTGAAGCACAATAGCAAATTTGTTTTATTTAATTCCTTTAGCTTGTGTGATAACCTAATAAATGGTGGTGGTGGGTAAGTGGACTAATAAAATATTATTAAGCTTATTTACTGGCGAAAGCCATAACAAATAAAGCATGTCGAAAGAAAAACTGAACGTGTATAAAATTTGTATGGAAGCTAAGCCAGAATATATGCAAAATTGAATGGGAAAATGACATTGATTTGATGGCTGTACTAACAGTTGATAAATTTCTAACATAAAAAGGAACTTTAAGCAGTGGAGTGTGGGTGGTGGTTGTGTGCGTGGGAGGATTTGAATGGATTGAAATCATGTTTCTGTGGAACATTCTACAAATGTGACTTATTTTAATTGATGATGCGGAGTAGCTACTTTATATGCAAATCACATTAAATATAATTAAATAAGCTTTAACAAAAACACACAGATATATCCATTGCAAAAAGAATGCATATTTTTTTTTACTTAATTTGACACACATTCACACACATAATTAGTCAAAACACGTAATTATTCTTGGAAGCTACAAAAATACATGAATAATGATAATAATAATTGTAAATAAAAACGATACGATGCGACGCAAGACGCAAAACACAGGTTCCGAATTTCACAGTTCTCAGAATATTTTTTTTTCTCAGAAAAAAAACCCAATAATAAAAAGTGAAACATTTTTTACACACAAATTATATTGGAATACACGCACAAACATTCACACTAAATATTTCACAAAATATTACACTAGAATTTAATATGTATACTTAATATAGTACTTTTTATTTATACTATTTGGATTGGAAGACAAAGCCAGCAAAAAAAAAGATACGAGCGAACGAACAAAGCTTAACAAAACAAATTCTATTTTATTTTAGGATTTAAAAGTTAAGTAGTTTAGTAACTATTTATAATTGCTTATCTGTCTGTCTCGTTCAAAATTACATTACTATTATGGGCACAAATCAACAATTTAAGTTGAATGCTTCAACACTTTATTACTTTTTAAGTAAATACTTAACTATTTTCCACTTTACTTAACTATTTTACGTTTTTAAAACACTTTTGATTAATTATGTGTTTTTACAATATATCTTGATTAACTCTCGGTGTAACCTTATAAAATGATTGATTATCAATGTAAATATTTTTAAACCTTTAATTAGCTTAAATTACTCTCAAGAGTTATTTATACATAATGCAACGTTTATAATTTTTTTAGTAATAAATTCTAAGTATGTCTATAAATTGTAACATGACAGTCTTACAAATTGTGCACTAAAGTTACACTACAATCTCATAAATTGATTTTTTTCTTTTCTTTTTTGACTTCAGTTATTTTAAAGAAGTAGCAGCTCTTAAAATCTGATAGCGGAATATTTTCCAACATTGCATATTATTTTTTTTACGAATAATTACTTATTTTCTCAGGTTTACTAATCTTTCTTTTTTTAAATTGAATCCTCACAATTTAATAATTATTATTAAGTATTTTTTATCATCAAAAAATTACAAACTATTGTTTTCACTTATAAAATTTTTCTTGATAGTCTTGCATGACTTGTCTAAGTGAATTTTATTATTATTTAATGTAAAGTATGTAAACATAAAACACCACAATACTTTAGAGATTCTTCAGCAGAGATTTGCAAAAAAAGCAAGCCATATTATACTGCTATACAAGTATGTGTGCATTTAGGCATGGCTGATTTTTTTTCTTCTTTTTTTTTGAAAGAAGAATGGAGGATAGGAAATACGGGTAAAAAACATATCAGTATTTTCCCTTTTTTTGCAGTGAAATTTTCTTTCTTCTCTACTCGGATTATCGGATAAATCTCTCGATTATTTTTCTCCTCCTTCAAATATTTTTGACGTAGGAAAAAGTAGCAGATCTTTTTTTGTACAATATATGTAAATGCATACTTTCTTATATACATCATACATATATTAATGTTCAACAGAGAACATTTTTTTTATCTCATTTCAGGTGGAAAAATTTCTGAATCTTAAAAAAAAATCCAGAAAAATATGGAAATATTAAAAAATTAAATATGTACAAATATCTCATGTAATACACATGTACATAATTTTTCTATATGGAATGTTTGATGGAGTAGCAAAAAAAAATTCATCTATATTCTTATGGGTTGGGTGGGTATATATGTAAAATATGTATGTATATTATATATTGTTCTCGTGCCATCTTTCTTTTTTCTGGGATTTTCTCTGTCGGGAGATTTTTTTTTGTACCAAAAAGGAAGTCGAGGTTGTTACGCTCGACTAGTTGATTGATTGATTCATTGGTTTTTTTCTTCTTCTTATTTGAGCTTTGAGCTTCTCGTAAAAAAGAAAGATGAATTGAAGAGGCTGTTGCTTCCTTCTTTTCACATCTTCATTCTTTTTACATATTTCCCGCAGGTATACATACATACATACTTATTACTAATATATATATACATCAGTAATCTCTCTTGAAAAATGAAATTAATCTTCCTTAAAAAATATGTACATTTTTCTAGAAAAAAATCTATGCATCTGTCTATTGTAAAAAATGCACAAATACTTACAAATGAAAAAATTCTTTTTGCATATTACTTCCATTTCTTACAATGTATAGCTATTTCTCAGTTTTTTGCTTCTATTGTGTTATATGGTTCATTGAACTAGTTATATTATTATGTACAAAATGTAAAAAAGGTTTCAATTGTAGAATAGCTTTGAGAAAAAAAAGGAAAAATGTTGAAGGATAATAAGATAATTAAAACGTATAAAATGTTATTTGTAAAAAATCCATCTATGTACATATTTCTCTGGATATGTTATGAAACTCTTGGCTCTTGGTTTAGTTATTTTTATGTCATATTTCCTACTACTTGTAAAGTTATATTAAGAAGATTGATTTTTTTTTGATCTGATGCGCGAAAAAAAGTGGAATGCGTGTAAATAATTTGATACAACTGCAAAAACTACTATGTACAAAAATGTATGTACTACACTATGGGTATGTACATAATTATTTAAAAGGTATTGGCATTTTTGAAGTAAAACGTTTAAAATACATTTATGTAAACAAGACTTTTTTCTCTAACCGTTTTGTGTGTAGCGGGTAAAATGTATTACCACGTTACTTAATTATGGCTAATTTAAACCTATACTAGAAAATAACTTGAATGTGTACATGTATTTACAGCTGTATTCTAAATTATTCATGCAAAATCTCGTTCATAATTACATTTAATTTTACAGCAGTCACTTAAATTTTTAGATGCTACAGTAGTATAAATTAAAGTAGCTTATATTTTATTCTAGTTAACATACTTATGTAATAATATTATGGAATAAATTGTCTCCAAATTATAATTATACACTTGTGTGTATTTTTTTGCAAAATTGTTAAAACGCACGTACGTTAGCTAATTAGATTTTTTTGCGTGGGTGTGTAAAATAAAAGAGGGTTTACTTCAGTGTATAACTTAATATTATAAAAAAAGGCCGGTGGTGATGGCTGTGATTTATTTAGGAGCAAGGTTTTTTCTAATATCCCGAGTACCCTTTAAAAACAAACAAAAAAAAAGACAAACACAAACGTAAAATAAAATATTAAAGCAAAAATAATAATAAAACATAACAAAAACGTGACAACGAAGTAATTTTGCGGCGGTGTGTGTGGTTTAAGGATAACAAAAAGTTACATTTAAAAAAACAAATGTAAACAGTGTAGGTAAAAAACAAACTGATAAATTATTGGAGACATATTTTAAAAATCAAATGGAAAAGCACCAGAATGTTTTATTTAAAGGTAAACGTAAAAACTCACAAATAGTTAGCAAATAAAGCAAGTGTGACGTGACAATTTACTAATTAATAACAAATTAAAAAAAATATATATCGAAACAGTTGCAATAGTGACCACACATAATAATTACTTGAGTGTGCAGATAATCTGTAATCCATTTGATTTCAAAGTATAATTTTAAAAATAGTACCCATTAAAAAAATTACACCTTACCTGATCTTCCATTATCTGCATGATATGTCGCTGGGTCCTATTTTAACAGAAAGAAAGTATACCCATTATTTTCATTTTCAAATAACGACAGACAAATACATTACCAAATTTAACAAAACCATTCTTTATGTGAGAATCACAAAAAAGAGATAAATATCAAAGGTGAACCTATTACATCACATCACTACCGACTACAATGACGGCATCAAAAAATTCTTTTTTTTCTTTCTCAGCTTTCTTCTTTTTTTACCTTTGATATTTATCTGCCCATTCATTCCATACATATATTTTTTTCTTACCTGAGGATACTCACTCAATAGGGACACTATTGTGTGCGGAACATGAGCAACTTGCCCTTTCCAGTTGCAAGCTTTCCACCATTTTTTCGAGTCATCCAGCACCTGATGAAAAGAAAAACCAAAAAAAAATCCCATTGTCAGCAAAAAATGACAGCAACAAATGCATTCCTTCCCAACAATAAGCCAACCATACTACATATAATAATTTTCACATCATCCGCCCTCTATCCATCCATTTTTTTTGCGGTGATGTAAATAAATATGAATTCACACACACGCTAAATAATACGTATATATATTATACTCCTCTCTGAGTGGGGACTGGGGATCTCTGGTAATAATATTGCTGTCAGGTCGACAGTAAAATAAAACAAGAGACATGTAAAATATATTATTGGGTTTAGCCACACCAAAAAAATATGCATAATAAATATAAATATGTATACATATTATTTTTATCTATCTATCTATCATGTCTTCATCATTATATGAGTAACTACTTTTCTTCTTCGTTGCTTTCCCCAAAAAAAGACATGCAAGATAAAGTTGCAGACAAGTCTTTTCTGTCAAATATATTTTTTATATGTCACTTTCCCCATAACATGCACACAAGTAAAACGCAACAGAGCGACAACGACTCAAGTAGTGAAGCGCAAAAAAAAGTCTCTCGTTGAAAAGATGACTTGTCTTACACTCCACACGCCAACGCCGCCGCCACACACAAAAGCAAATGTAATAATAATACTGACATAGTCAGCAGGCTTTTTTTCGCTTGACTTTCCCACACTATATATTTTTATGATGATGCTTTCTTCTTATTTCTCAGCTCAATTAAACTAGCATAGTATAAATATATGCGACTTTGTTATCATAAAAGTTTATAAAACGATAAAACTTTGAACAATTGTTCGTTTTTTTTACAAATTATGGTGCACAAACTGGGTATACACAGTGTCCGAGTGTAGCAGGTTAACTAAAGATAAGTATAACTTCTTGTTTTCGTTTTCAATGAAAAAAAAATCTTGTGTATTTTTTTGGCAAATGTAATTCATTGGTATGATATGCAATATCAGTACACAGTGTCCTTAGAGGGAACGTCATATCATCATGATCATCATTCCCATTTTTCCTGTTTCTATTTCTCTCTGCTTTTCATCCATTTCCCCCTTTCATTCCCTTTTACATGACAAGCATAAAAAGTGCTCAACTAAAAATGTCATTCACACTTCCTTCCTTTTTTTTAAGCTTTCACACTTATATCTTCTCTGGGTCATGTACCAAAACATACATAGTCAACATGCTTGATTTTTTTTCTTGTCGGCTCTTCTTTTTTTAACCATTTATGATACCCAATATAACGAATAGCTATCCAGTTTACTTTTTTTGTATGAGAGAGTGTTGACTTTTTCCCTTGCACTAAATTAATGGGTAAACACATCTCTCTCCTTTTCTCTCACATTTTTACTCTTTTTTTTTCTTCTTTCGCTTTAATCCTATCTTCAAAACATGGCTTTCTCTTTTAAAAATTCAAATAAGGATACAAAGCCAGAAGAACGTTTGGCCTTTGGGTTCTTTCTCTTTTAAATATACTCCATTCTAAACACACACACACACACACACACACACACGGCTAAATACAATTCAGTATTAAAAGCTAAACTGAAAAGACAAGCCTGTGTGCACAGCGCCGTAACGATGATGACGACTGTACGCAAAAAAATATACATATCATACCATCACATTCATCAACACGATCCACTCAAGTTTTACTGTGTACCTATTTATTTTACTACATCGCATCGCATCGCACTGCAGCCTGAAAATTTTCCCTGAAATGTTTCGTGTATTTTGATGCGTTTATCTTTTTTCGGTAGCGCACCGTCACCGTCGCCACGTCACCATCCTCATTTTATGCTTTTCTCTCAACTCATCTCTTCTCCAACGAAGAAAATCATCAAAAACAGCCTATCATATCCTTTATTGTCTTCTTTCTTTCTCTCTCTCAAAGCAGAGATCTCTTGTTGAGTAGGTGTGATAAAAGTACATTAAAATTCACACGGAATAAACAAAGTGACTCGCGTCGGAACATTTTCCTCATCATCATCAAATTTCTCTGGTGAAATTTTCTATAAGCCAATGCTACCACATGTACACAACTGTATACATAAATGCATTATAGTATTTTATTTTGTTTTGTATTCATCGAGATCCAATTTATGTACTCATCTTTCCACTCCCACTCCCAGACTCCCGACGACAAAATACAATGTCAGCACAGCTTTATCATTCATTACATTACACTGCTTGAAAAGTATGTACTCACTCAACCATGAAAACCATTGCCAAGTCATTTTCCACCAAATCTTAAGAAATAACTACAAAAAAATGACTGTTGATGAGGGGTTCCCAAGAAAAAAAGGTTAATGCCTTCCAAAAGCTGAGAAACAAGTGAAATTTACATATAAACCAACTCGTGCAACAAAAAATTATGCTGAAAATTGGTTGTGTGATTTTGATGTCTGTTTAAATTAAAATATATTTTATCTTCCAAATCTTTTTTTTTCTTTTGAAAATTTATAAACCTAGTTAATAATACAATTCAATTCAGTAAAAAAAGGCTTAAACGAAAACTAGCCAGTCATCCAAGCATTATCACTACATATTTTGCATTTTATACATTTAACACAGTAGAAAATAGGAGTACAATGATGATGTTATGTGCATTACTGCTATTTGTATGCTGTTTGTTCGTTGAAACGGAGAAAATTCTTTCTCAGCTCAGATCTCTCTCTCTCAGTTTAATTTTGGCGTGGCGTAATAATGGATGCAAATTATGGACAGAGTTTTCCACACACTTCTTCCTCGGTCGCTTTTTGCCAACATACAAGCCAGCTTTTTGCTTGCTGCTTTCCTGTGAATAAGTGTGTTTACTGGTGTGAATAACTTTTGAAGGGAAACTATACAAAAGGCAATCTCAGATAGTCATATTTACAGACATGGCAAAAAGGAACAAGGGGAAAACACACTTGGAAAATAATACAGAGAAGTCTGATGTGCTGATAATAATGCCATGTCGTGAAATGCAGAAAGATTACTTGAGAAAATACACATACATGTAGGTATGTATAATATTCGTAAAAGTTATTGAGGAACAAGTGTAATGTACATTTAGGCATTATATGAGAATTTAGAATAGCAGTATAATAATTTTACCCCTTTTTCCTTGATGATGATTACAGTGAAAATTCTAAGAGAATATGAGAGAGAGAGTTGCATAAATTTATTTTGGCCTGCTAATGATATTCACGTAAAGTAGACAAGCAGACTTTCTCTTTCATCAGTCGTCGTGCCATGCCATGCCAAAAGAGAGAGAGACGAAGAGTCTACTAATATGAATTCATACACAGACATTTGTGCAACTTAAATATGCATGAAAAAAGTAGTTTAACACTCATTAAAGTAGTAATGAGGTGTGTGTGTGTGTTCACTGTGCACTGCTGTGCAAAATAAAGTAGTGAGTTATTCTAAGTTCAACGGTAAAATAAGATGACTTTTTGAAATGTCTTGGAAAATTATATGCACATTGTGTATGATTATTAGTAAGCCGGTACGGCATTACTATTGTTTTTGCTCGAGTTAATTCTGTGGAATTACGTTAACATGTTAAAGTTGAGCGTTGTGCATTTAGAGTTGTGCATTGCGAGGTGTGCGTTTTGAGCTGTGCATTTTATATTTTGTATATACAAACAAAAATTACTGGGCCCAGTAGGGATCGAACCCGTGATAAACCGTGTGTGAATGCAATGTCTTAACCATCACGCTGTAATGCAGTACACTGAGTGAAGGAGTATGATAACTCCTTTTTATGTTCACAAAATAAAACCAGCATGTACATGCACGATACATAGTTTAAATAGTTGATTACTTAAATATGAGACCGGCTTACTACATTAATTGCTTTACAATTGCTGGTTAATATTAATATACAAGACTATACAGAAATATGACTTCATACATAAATTTATGCATATATTGGCTGTAAAGTTGAGATTTTCCGGAATATTCTGAAAATTTATCTTGTTACATTAACATTACACATTAAGCTCAATTATAGTCTGAAAAGTTAAGTAAACAATTTGAAAACACTTATCACTCTGCAAATTATGTGTGCTTAAAAACTACAAAATGAGTTATCCGGAATTAGAAAAGTAATTATAATAACTAGAATAAATGTGTGGACCAGGACCACACACAGCTTTTTGCGATGATGATGCCTTTTGATTATTTCAAGTTATAAAACTAATGCAATTGCTGTAGAAATGATAAAGGAATATTTCTATCCTTTAGTCATCCAGCTACTCAAGTTTAGTTACGTCAAGAATGTGACAAAGTAAGTGAGAGAATATTAAAGATAATTGCTGTAATAAATAATAAGAGGAAAAACAATGTCATCATCATTATCATAAAAGGCTTAATTCTTAATGTGCTACCATAGTAACTATACATAATTATTCTTGACTAAATTGTGCAGTTGTTGATGTCAACTGGCGATTGTAAATTGCAACCGCACTACATGAAACAGTTCATAAAAAACATTTGAATTCGGAGAGAGGCCAAGAAATGATTTTTTGTAGTGTACTTTTTCAATGTGCTTCTGTAGAAACTAAGCCAGTATACAACTGGAAAAATAAGCCAATTAAATTCTATTATTTAATGTATACTGTATATGTACTTTTTTCATGTACATGTGTACCTTTTATTATACGTTTATTTGATACAATTTAAAGTACAAGATGTACTGAAAGAGAAGAAAAGATTTGGTGATTAACATAATGACACCAACTTATTCACACGAACGAGTAATAAAGACTTGTGCCAAAGTATAAAAAAAAGTTGTAAGGGTAAAGTAAATTCTTTCTTATGCCTCAGGCTGAATACTTTTCTAGTTTGACCTGACGTTTGACGTTTCATAACATCTGTTACATCTACTAAATCCCCTTTCTCGTCTAAATGTCTATGAATACCAAGTGTACACTTTGTCTGGTATTATGATCTTTTCTAATTTTTCTAATGATTACTACTACTGATTGCCCGACAGATGCCACACAACAACAAAAACTATATCAATTGTGTTGAGAGAAAGTTTGAAAAAGGAACATTCTAAATAGGAGAAATTGCACAGTTAATATAATAGCTTGTAAATTTTTCGTGCACAATTTGTGCTCTCTCTCGAAAACTTAATGTCTGAACAAAAATACACACACATGTTACAACTTTAGTCTAGCATTTTCATAAGTAGTCTTTTTTTTGGAAACTAGTCAGCAGGTCAGGTCAGCAGGTAAAGTAAACAGGAAAGGTGCTTACTTAAATTTGAACGTTAACAACTTCCAGGTTTCTCTGTCGTAAAAGTTTTATATCTACTTAAGTAAGTACTAGTCGGTAATACGATATTAGTAGTGTAGTGTAATTACATGCGTAATTGCTAAAACTTCAAAAAAAAATCTAAAAAGTCCGTTCCTTTTTCGCGGGGTAGTTATCTTAATGTAAATAGTTTTTCTTGTTAATTTCATGCTATTTCTTGGTAGCGTAGCAAAAAAACAGTAAAAAACTATTTTGTTGCTAATGACATGCTTTTTGATAATTATATGAACTTTGGACTAAAAAAAGGTACAAAAGTAA
>JAQFXM010004996.1:0-15866 GCA_034693345.1 Entomobrya multifasciata
CTGTCCACATGTGAGTATCGTGAACTGTGAAACTCAATTCAATTTACAGCATCTTTTTTCGTTTAAAATTGTTGGATGGCTTTGTCGTTGGAATTTTGTGTGTGTGTGTGTGTGAGTATTAGGTGTGTGGACTACTACACTTGTCTTAAACAAAGTTTAGTTACGTAAATGTAGCAGACAAACACAAAGAAAAAAATAGATATTTAAGTGGAGATGTTAATGGAGCGGGAGGATTAAAAATTGGAAAATAAATTAGTGATTCGTAAAAAAGTAAGTATTTTATGTTGAAAGATTATTGAAATTGGTGGGAAAATTCGAAAAAGAAGAAGAAAAGATAGTTGGGAAAAGACACAAACAATTTAATTTGAGGCAATTTTAAAAAATCATAATATTAGTGGGAATACACAATTGTTTTGTGACATTAATTAAAAGTGACAAGAAAATAAATTAATTTGATTTTCAAGATTTGCTTTAAATTTAACCAGTATATTTTGGTCAGACAGACAGACAACGGAAGAAAACCATAAAAAATAGATAAGATAGCAGTGGTATCTGCTCTGAGAAGCAACACAAAATGCAGCTGTGGCTGTTGTAGTCTAGCCTGTAGAGTATGTGGTTTGTTTGGTTTGGGTTTCGCTGCTTCAGTGGAGATTGGAGATGGATTTAGCTTTTTTCTCAAAAACTCAGAATACATACCTTATCCATGTGTAGTCACCTTAAGGGGTCGTTCACACTAACCTACCCAACATTAATTCCATCCACCGACCAAAAAACTAAATAAGCATTATTCACAATCACATTAAAAAATAATTAAATATTCTCAATTAAAATGTACTACAATTTTAAATGTTTAACAACTTATGTGACATGTTTTACTAAACGGCCCCTTAGTACAAAAAAACGATATATTATGATTATGAGTAATGGGATCTATCTACTACGTACAAAGCAGTATGTGTATATGTTGCACTGAAACTGAACTCTCTGCTGTTGTTATGCTCTCTCACATCGCAACACATTCAACTTATTACGTTTAAACAGAAAAAAGTAAGTCAAGTCATCATCATCATCATCTTTTGGTCATGATCATCATCGTGTGTTCAGTTGAGAAAGATGATCAGGTAAAAAAACAGCAGGCCAGACCAGCCAGCGAAAAGAATAAAGGAAATACCAATACACCACCACCACACCATCAACTATACACACAAAACTAGCAAGCTAACCAACAAAAACCCAACTTTAAAAACTGACTGTTTTTCTTCTTGTTGTGTATTCAAATGAGTTGAAAAACAGAGTGTGCACTTTTTTTTGTGTATTTTTTCATTATTATTTTGTGGACAAAAACAAGCAGAGAGACACACAACAATAATCACAGAGATAACTAGTTAAATTTAATTACAAACAGCTGACTTGGCTAAAAGATTCAAAATTCTGCGAGAGTGCGAATTTGAATCGAGAAAGAAAAAATAAGCAATTATTTTTTAAGTGTTGAAATTTTAGATACAGTTAAAAAAAGTTAACTACTGCATTTGTATGACTTGTCGTTCGTTAATTATTTTGGACGGGGTAAAAGCGTCGTGGTTGTCGTCGTCGGTCGTCGTCGTCAGTTTAATTAAAAAATAAACTGTTGGTAGATATGAACGCAAGGACACAAACCTTTGACTTTGTAAGTTAAAAAATTAAAGATGTTTTCAAATTGTGATTTTAAATGTTGATTAATATAAGTGTAAATTGATTGTTTGCTTTGTTTTGTTTAGACAACAGAATGCCACCAGATCAGTGAAGTGGTAAGCTGTATATTTCATTCGATATTGTTTCATCGGACCTTGGGCAAGTTTCACTATCGACAGGAGGGCAAATACTCGATCGGAACGATTGGATATGAAGATATTGACTGCGACTTTATTGATCTTACCTATGTGGGTTTAGTTAGCTAACTAATTAAAGATAATTGATTAGTTTGGAATGGTATTTTGTGTAATTTGTTTGTGATTGGTTGGTTGATTGGTTGGTTTTTGTAGGTAAGATGTGCGTCGACAGCTTTAGCGAAAACGATGAGTCATTATGTGAGTGCTTTCGACCAGGCAATCCGAGATCCTAGTAATATGACAGAGAATGGAGTCCGAAGCGGACAAATTTCACTGGAATTTTATAACAAAAAGAAAGTCAACTGGCCTTTTGCTGCCGAGTGTTTGCCGTGGGAAGTGTGGACAATCCGGATAGAAATCAAGACTATTCGTAGTGAAATAGGTAGAGAGAGAGAAATAATACAATAATTATAGTCTTAATTAGTATAAGTGGCTAATTGGGTAATGTTTTCTGTAATGTTTTTTTTCAGAACGCCAAATGAATCGTGAGTATTTGGGTGAGTTGGTAGGAGAGAAGGTTGTTCTCATCGCGGAAGTCATGAACCGCCAACAGTATCTACCGAAAATACCCGCACAATCAGAAGTCGATCTTATTTTTGATACTTCATATCCTGACATGCAACCTTACTTGTTTCGCGTGAGTCTTTAACAAATTACAATTAAAAACCCAATTAAATGTACATTTAGAATTGAAGGTGAAAAGGGATCATCAGTTGAAATTGTCCGTTAGTCAATATTTCGAAACTTCAGCTCAATTCACAGTTCGCACAACCTTTGAAATGTGACTTTCTTAACGGACGATTTTCCCTGATGGCCCTTTCTTCATTTTCAGAAATACATACAATTTTTAGGGTTTAACTAACTATTTATCTTTTTCTAATTCTTTCAGATCACTCATTCAACAACGTCCCCTCCGTCAACCACATCTGTTGGTAAAACCGTTCGTCGCATTTTCCGCGAAACGCTCGCATTCTAATTTTAAAACTTGAGAGAGAAAACTTGAATTTACAATTTTTTAAGAAAATATCCAGAAAATCGAAGCAGAACAATGCATAAAAAAATAAATAGTGAAAAAAGTGAAGTTAAAAAATGAAGTGGATGAGAAGAGAGCAGTTTTTTTGAAGCAGGATGAAGAATGACGAGGAAAAGGAATCTTTCAAAAATGAAACTACAAAAATAAAAATCATTTATAAAGCAATGAAACTACTACTCTAAACTGTTGTAAAATTCTAAATATAGGAAAAAGGAAGAAAAAAACCACAAATGAAACAAAAATAAGCAACAATTACAATTTTAAAAAATGTGTACATAATTAATAAAAATATAAAATACCAACCATGTTTAGTAAATAATTTATTTTAAGAAAGGATTTCCCCCAAAACACCACCACCCAATCGACCGAGAAATCACTACCAAAATTTAATTGTTAATTATCTTTTGTTTAAATTTGTATAATTTTTGTTTTTGGGTGCTAGATGAAAAGCGACACTTAAATTGATATACCTGTTATTAGTCTAATTATTATTTTCTACTGTCCTAATTACTTCTCTTTTTATTTGTAAATTATTTTCCTGAAAAATATATTGTGTAAAATTGCTTGATAGAAAACAAGAAGAAAAAATCAATCAAAACGTTTTATATTTTGTAGCTTGTTTGGTTTTTTTGTTGAAGATTCCAAGTGATACCAAATAGTACATGGATTTAATTATTTCTACAAAAAAATATACTTATAATTGTTGAAAAAAATTTAATTATATTTTAGTTTTCATTTATATTTTTAGTCAATTTTTATTTTGATGCTCTTGTTATTGTTATGCAGTGTGCAGAGAGGTGGTTTCCTTTATAAAAATAATTAAAAAGATGTAAATAGAAAGTGATAAGATGGGAAAAAGGTGACTAAAGCAGGAAAAGTGCGGTGAAGAAGCGACGTGTAAATTTATAAAAAAGATAGATAGGTTGTGTGTACTCCTTAAATACAAAATACCACTTTTTAAAAAAAAAATCAAACTGATGAGATACATAAAATTCGTGCATAATAATAAGTTAAGATTTTTGTGAGAAAATAAATGAAAAATTGACATGATGAGTGTATTTTAGAAAAAAAGTCAAAAGAAGAAATACAGAAATTGTGTTAATTTTTAAATGTAATCAATAATTATTGTCCATCTTTTTTTTGTGCGGAGTGAGCGACCTTCTCAGGTAAATTAAAGTTAATTTGTGTACTTGACTTTCAGAGAGAAAGTGGAAAATGGAAGGGTTTAAAGAGAGCCAAGTGATGTGTATAAAAAATATAAATAAAAAAAGAGAAAGTTAAGTTTGTGAAATGAATTGATTCTTTTTTATCCTGTCCTTTTCGTCATCATCGTTGAACTACAACTGCAACTGCTGTTTATATTAAAAATATACGTATAGGTATTTAAATGATAAACAAAATGATATGATCGTGATTGGTAAATGATGATGACCTATACTGACTAAAAATTGATATTAATAAATTATACAAATAAAAATACGTATTGACGATGGAAAAATAAAAAGAAAAGAATCGTTTTGAAAATAAGTAAGTTTATAGTTTACTTTATTAACTGACATTGGAACTTTTTTACTGAGATTGATTTGAAGGAGGATTGTCTGTCGCGTAATTGCCACAGGTAATTGGTTACAAACAGGTGGACTCATGTCATTAATGAAACTTTCATGAACACAATTGCAGAGATAAAAAGGACTAGAAGTTATGATGCATAATGTTTTTCATTTAATTACTTATTCCTCTCCAATAATGAACTCATATTATTGGGAAAATAGTGGACTGCTGGAGCAGAACTGCAACTGTGACATGGATAAGATTTTTGGGGTTACTTGAGATTCTCTGTAATTAAAAGTGAAGGTAATTTGGATCAACTGTCAAAGTATTGCAGTCAAATGTATCGACGTAGCAATTTTTACAAGTCAACTGTTAATATTTAGCACAATTTCAAAATACAAATTTTATAAATCCAGCAATTCATATACATATCCATAACATCAGTCATTAGCAAAACCATTTATTTGAACTTTCGGGTTAGAACAATCTGTATTTGTCCTAATCCGTAATCTGTTTCCAAGATTTCCATTGCAAAAGTGTAGTAATTTAGAGTTGTTGGGCAGATAGCGCTAATTCAATAGAAAACTGGCACAATCTCTGAAATTTTAAATCAAGTGAACTGGCAAGAAAATAAAGTTGGTTGGAGTGGGATGATTAGCTGAGTTGAAAGGTGCACAGATGACAGAGATGGATTTGTGAAATGAATTCCAGACGCAGAGCCACGCCGTTTTTAAAGACCATAATACTTAAGAATGAGGAATGCTAATTTGATAACAATTATATTTAAAAGTGTGAACTGGGCAAAAAATAATGTAATGCAACATGTAAAACAGGAAGGGCAACAAACGTATTATCTTTGGGGTGATCTGACACACCCGCTCGGAAGGACTCTCACTCATGCAAGCTTATTTTTGGTCGATTCAGAGTCCGTTTATAAATTTGTAGCAATTAATCATGACGGATTTACTTGATTTGGGATGAAATCGGGAGCCTTTTGTAAATTTCTTAATTTGGCAGACAGAGAAAGGATATAATTTTTTTCGTCTTCGTTCCATCTACATTTCTGAAGAAAATCAAATAGCAAATTATCCTATAGAGCTCTTTTTTCCGCTGTCCTCTGACGAATTAGTCCTATCCTAAAATAATGGGTAGAGTGAGAGTAACTGAAAAGCCGGGCGAATGGCCTTATGTTCTCGTTAACGACTTTAAAAATCCTCCCTATTTTGCTTATGAACAAGAGGCTGACAACGGAAGCAAGAGATTTAGTCGAGTGTTAGCTTATCATTAATTAATTGAGCAATTGGTGTTTATAATTTACAAGATTAATTGAGTTGTTTTATTTAACTGCTTATTTTAATTTGTTTCCAGGCTGAGCGGTGGACCAGTAGAGAAAGCCCCATCAAGAGCGCCACTACACCTCAACCTCACATCTCTACGGAAGGTGAAGATTACTCAGTTTTTGAAGACTGTTCTCAAAGAGCCTCTCAAGTTCGGGAAGTACAAGAGCCACGAGTGGGTCATTGAGCTTATCAAGTATTTGGATTTATTTGATGAAGATAGGATTCATGCAACTTCAAGCTTTGTGGAGAAATGGCTGAAGCGTAAAACCTTCCGAAAAGTTAGCCATTTAGATTTAATTGCACTTATTTAAAGTCATTTCATTCCATATATTTATGGGTTGTTATTACACCATCAATTTAATTTCGTACTTTAACAGTTAATTGAGGAAATCGAAGAGAAGTGTGATTGTGACGGAGTCAAGGATAACGAGGAAGGTACCCAAACCGCGTCGTCTTCATCATCATCTGAGATGGGAGCGAACCAAGAGGCGCCTGCCTCAGGAAAACAATTATTTTCTGTTTTAAATGAGTTGAAGCAAGAAATTTAGAATCCAGTTGTCTGTTTTTATTTGGAAGGAATGGATGCGCAAATTAATTAATACAAGGATTTTTATTACTTTGATCATTGTTACTTAATTAATTAAAATGTATGAAATGATCGACCGGTAAAGTATTTTTAATGGCCAACACATCAATTAGTTTTTATAAACTTTGAAATAAACAAAGTGTACACATTAACTCAACAAAAAAATAAAAGTTTCCATTTCCATGCTTTTAGAAACTAATCACATTTGCACGCATCTAATTTGAAGTGACCAAAATTACTCAAAATTATAATGCGTATTTGGGGTGACTTGAGATTTATTAATCCAAAAAATAACTTCTCTTTTCCAATCTGTCAAAAATATAAGCATTTATTATCATCCACAATTCATTCAACACACTTTGTTTTGGGTTTAAATTTAAATTTATTTAGTCTCCTTTTTCATAGAGCGTCAGTCTTGTATAAATACTATAAAAAATAAATTTAACTAAATAGGCTACGTGGATGTAAGATTAATGCTAGTAATTCCGTATCCAGAGGGTACAGCATCCGCTTTCATAAGATCCCTAAAGAAGTCATAGACGTCTCCAGCAATACTTAGGAAACATGAGCCCAGAGCTCGTAAGCTCTGTATCCATGCCTCCACCACCAAATCGAAGCTTTTGCCAAATGTCGTGGTCTCCAGTAACTGATCCCACAGTTTGGTTGCTGTGGACACGAAGTCATCAAAAGTTGGGCACTTGTGAACTGGTTTTGTTGTCTCATTTTTCGAAATTGTTGGGATTTCAATTATGGTTGCGACCGTGGACGTGGAAACGTAGTCCAAAAATAAGTCAACTGCCGATTCGGGTTGCGTATAATTCTCATTAATTAAATTGGGTTGAAAGACATCCACTGTTTCATCTTCGAATGTGTCATTCCAAGCTGTAAAATCATTGTCTGTGGTATTTGGATAAACCAAGTCATCTTCGTAAGTGTTCAATAATTCATAGTCCTGCGGGCCAAGATGGAAATTCTCTGGAGGCTCGTTCCAAGCCGGAAAATCTGTTTTGGCTAATTCTGACATGATGGCTTCTTCGGATGATAGGGCGAATGTTTCGAGTTCCGTGGAATTTGTGGTCGTAGGATTGGTTGTTGTATGTTGAGTTACCACTGTTGTTAATTTCCCCTTGGCACCTGGTCCCTTTGTTGTTTCGATTGCTACGGATGCGTGTGTAATAGCTTTACCTTTACCAGTGGCATGTGCCTTTGTGGTAGGGGGTTTAGTTTTAATTGTTGTAGGTGCATGAGTCGTATGGGCTGTTGTTTTAATTGCTGCGTGCGTTGGTGCATGTGTGCTGGCGTGTGTGGGCGCATGCGTGGGCGTATGTGTGGGGGCGTGTGTGGGTGCGTGTGTGGGTGCGTGTGCTGGTGCATGTGTGGGCGCATGCGTGGGGACGTGTGTGGGGGCGTGTGTGGGCGCATGTGTGGGCGCATGCGTGGGTGTATGCGTGGGTGTATGTGTGGGTGCATGTGTGGGCGCATGCGTGGGTGTATGTGTGGGTGCATGAGTGGGTGCATGTGTGGGCGCATGTGTGGGTGCATGCGTGGGTGCATGAGTGGGTGCATGTGTGGGCGTATGTGTGGGCGCGTGTGTGGGGGCGTGTGTCGGATGTTGTGCTGGATGGACCGATGGTTCGCCTGAATTTATAAATAAAAGGATTAATTAAGTAACTTTGCTAATTGTTATGATAATAATTAGTGCTTACGCTTGGTTTGAATATTTGCGAATTGCTTTGTCGGGACCAGTTTAGGTGTCAATGTGGGTCGAGTAGTAGTTTTAATTGTTGTGTGTTTTGTGGTACGACGAGTAGTAGTTATTGTGGTTGGGGTGGCGGTGGTATGTCCATTTGTTAGAGATGTCGGCTTTGTGGTGACTCCCTGTGGAGTTGGGTGAGTGGATGTGGTGACATCTGGATTGGCTTCAGGTGTGTAGGTCATTTGTTCGTGCTCTTGATCAGTGTCGTCTCTTTTGGTACTATTACTTTTTAT
Organism: Entomobrya multifasciata; assembly: GCA_034693345.1. Taxonomy (NCBI): domain Eukaryota; kingdom Metazoa; phylum Arthropoda; class Collembola; order Entomobryomorpha; family Entomobryidae; genus Entomobrya; species Entomobrya multifasciata. Next base: position 8,368 of record JAQFXM010004996.1, read on the forward strand.
TTCAGCCTCTTCCCCTGAAGTTGGCGTTGAAGTGGATATAAACTTTGTTGAAGATATGTGATAATCTGTAAGCGCTGTGATTACTGATTCTCGGATATGTTGTTTTTCCTCCACTGTTGGCGCTTTTTTCAGTTCGGCTGCAAGCCTTCCAGATAAAATATCTACAGCTTGACCATATCCATGGATCTCGACCATTTTCAAAATTTCATTTTCCTTTTCCCTGTAATGCTGCTCGTAAGAGTCCTCCTCTTTGCTGGGTTTTGGAATGATCATCTTTTGGGTGTAATTAGCAAAATCATCAAAATCTGTTTCGTTATCATTGGCCCGTTTCTTGACTGCTTCGTGAGAAGTGTTTTGGGATGGGTTTCCAGTGGTGGCGGGAGTGGTAACAGGGGCGTGGGTGGTGGCAGAGGTTTGGGTGGTTACAGGATCGTGGGTGGTGGCAGTGTCGTGGGTGGTAACAGAAGCGTGGATGGTGGCTGGGCCGTGGGTGGTAGCAGAAGCGTGGGTGGTGGCTGGGGCAGCGGTCTTCGGAAGCTTTGTAGTAATTATCGATCTGGCTTTAGAGGAACCGCCTTTAATGTTCTTCGGGGCAAGTAAACTTGGTGCTTTAATAAATGGATGGTCTAAAAAAGTATTGAATAATATACAAAATCAATTATAATTCGTTTGTCGTTTGATTAATTATAGTTAAGTTTTATGTTGATTTTTATTACGAAAATCAAAAAGTTCGACCGGATCTTGTCCCGGAGCAACATCTGGAAAGGTTAAGGTCTCTCTTAGTACAGCTGGGCTTGCAGTGGTTGTCAGCAATAATATAAAGAAATTCACCAATATCGACCACAATATGGTCGCCGAAAGATGGGGATGCATCTTTCGGAATTTTCAGTTTTTTTTTGAATATTTTTATTAAGAAAATATTACTTTCAAAAGAACAGAACAAATGACATTCTGCAAAAAGAGTTGAAGAATAAGAAGAATTTGGGTTGCGACATGATCGATTTCACAATGTCTTTGTGAATTTTGAATTAAAAATGGATCATTGTTTTTAAAGCGTCACCTTGATATTTAGTTTAATACGCATTGTGTTATTGCGATACATAATAATTCATGTAGATTTGAGATTTTACGTAGTTGAGTACTAGGTAGGATGCTATTTCGCAATTCAATATTCAACTATTTCGACAATTTATTTTTTATGGAATACTGGTGACTTGGAATGTTAACTAAAATTATGGAATGTCTTTAAAAATGAGTACAAATGTGAATTCAAGGTAAAATTTTTGCTGTAAAGTCTAAATGAATGAATGTTTCCAATGAATTTTTCATATGATTTTTTCATGACCCCCATTTGATGATATTAATGACCAGGATTCTTTTCAAAATAAGAAAGGGTGCACCTTTGGTGCATTCTTTCCTTTACACCAAATGATAGCACTTGACGAGAGGAATCAAATGGCACTAGTCTGACTTAAGACCAAAATAAGACTTGATATATTAGGGATGTAAATGTAAGTCATGTTGAAGGATAGAATGTTAATGGGATGAGTGAGATTGATTATATTATGTACATATTCAAAATTGATATTTTAACTGCGACAAACATTGTAAGTTTATTTCTTCTCACGCTGCAATTTTTATTGTTTTAACATCAATTCGAATTTTTATTCTATTTTGCAGTCTACTCCGCAGTTTCAAGCCATAGAGAAGGCAAATTGCTGGAGGTGCTACCACATTTTTCTAATCATCTTTTCGTTTATCACCGGTGGTGTCAACATTGGAGGAGATGAAGTGGGATATGTGGTGGTTACGGTTTCGTTGCCTTCCTCATCCACTGTCTGTGCATCTACATTGTCCACAGTTTCATTTCATTCAGGAATTGCATAGGGTTTGGCGGAGGTGATTCAGTCTCAATGGCTTATACGAACACTCGGTCAGCAAAATTCGATGCCGTCCCAATATCAGCAGCAACAGGGCCAGTACCAATACCAGCAACAACCTCAGCAATTGCAACAGTAAAGACAAAGCAGAAGCAGGTTGAATAAATGGAGATTTCGGAAATAAGTAATAATATGTAATAAAATAAACCCTGGTAGACGGTGTAAGTTAGATACTCGATGAGGACTTGTTACAATTAAGAAAACACTTGTAAGTTTTAAAATTTAACGTCCGATTTAAATTCTGCATGCTCACGGTTGGAGCTTGGTACCATAGAATCACAATGTAAAAAACAGAATTTCAAAATTCCTAACCGTGTAGGAGTTAGAGGGAGGGCCCTTAAGAAGTAAGAACTAAGGGACCATCTCTTATATGCATACTGTAAGCTAAATACTTAAGGACATATGTTGCAATAAACAAAATTCGTTACCGCTAAAGCGTTATATATAAAGGGCCCTTGACCTTGGCCTTAAGGGGTCACCTCTTATATTTCATTCACGAGCTAAGTACCCTTGATGCTCATTGCCAAAGACAGAATTTCGAAATTCGTTACCGTTTAGGAATTATAGATTAAGGGCCCTTGATCGTGCCCTTAAGGGGTCCCTCTTTTATGCAAATCGTGTGCTAGGTACCCTTGGTACTCATCACAAAAAAAAAAATTCGAAATTCACTACCGTTTAGGAGTTAGAGACAAAGGGCCCTTGACCTTGCCCTTAAGGGGTCACCCCTTATATGCCAATCGCGAGCTAGGTACCCTTGGTACTCATTGCAAAATGCAGAATTCAAAAATTCCTAACGGTTTCCGAGATATTGGGGCGACGGCCGGCCGGCCGGACGGATGGCCGGACGGACGGGATACAGTCAACCACACCAAACTTAATAGATACTCTCATCGAGTATCTAATAAACCAGGTAAATTATAATAATTGATTTTATAATAATTTGCGCTACTTTTAGCTGTTTAATTATTGGTGGGCTAATGGACCTTATTAGTTTAATTGACTAGCTAATTTAAAAAAAATGAAATTCGAGGCCCTGATTTTAACTTTAGATTTGATTAAAATGTAAATATTGTTCAAAACAAAAATGTATGCTTGGATGATTATTTGGTCACCTTTTTAAGTTCCGCAGTTTTAAATACTCGTTTCAATTTTTTTACAAAATGTTTGAGCGTTTCAGTGCTTTCAGCTTCAAAACTGCTTTACTTCAGAGTACAGGTGTTCATTTAATTCAACTGGGATCTAACCAAATAAAGAATAGAAGGTATTATTTTTGATAAATTAGTTTTCTTTGATGAACACCATTCGTTTTTCAAAATTTATAATTTAAACCAAAAATGGGTTTTTGTGTGGAAATTTATATAACTAGCCTTTTTTAAATGGTTTGAAAGAATCGTTATATCGTTCGCAGGATTTTGAAACATGTAAAATAGTTAAGTTTCAGTCGGCGGGCAGGATTTTGTGCCAGATGTTTTACCTCCCATTAAGTATTGACCATGTATTCATAACCAACTGAAATATTTTCACTTTGATCAACGAATTTCTTTTGTTTAACTCATATTATTGTGTGTATTGTTACACGTTTTCAAAGCAAAGAATTTCAAAGTAATGTAATTAATCAGAATGACAATAAACTTGTAAATAGGACATCCATGATTGGATTTCGATCTAATTTATCTATAGAAAGCTACATTATTATGAAATATAAGACGCACTGAAATGCACAATCTCAGTTCAGTGAAGCTGAGCTTTTCTGATTTTCTATGACAACGAAGCTGTATTATCATCAATTTTTATATGCACAAAATATTTCAGTCACAATACTATACTATCATAGGTTTCCGCAAATTTGATGTCTAAGCCAAAGAAACAGGTTCAAACTTTGTCAAAAATATTTAATTATAAAAACTTCAACATATATATTCAAGTCAGAATGAACTTGGTTTTTGCCTTAGATAAACTTAAAAAGTTAAAAAATATGTTGTCGGCCCGGCCCCTTCGGGTCCCGGCCCGGGAAGCAACTTCCCTCTGCTTCCCTCGTAGTTTAGCCCCTGGGCGCAGCTCATCCGACTATTTATAAAGTCATAGAAGGATTCATGGACCAGCAAGCTCTCACGGATTTGAAAATTCAACAAATGATTGCTGGGAACACAGAGACACCAAAAAAAGCACACGTCATATCAGGGAAGAAGTTGAAAAGCATTGTTGAGCTTTACCCATCCGAATTATCGGATATTGAGTATTTACGTCGCATTTCATACTGCATCTAAGCTGCATCTAGCTTTTTGTTTTAAAATGTTTATTTTGTACATTTGCATACAATTACCTACGTTCTACTGTACAAATTGACTGTGCATTTTGCACTATGACCCAGGACGGGGTACGGGAGTGATGCTCTCCCGCTGATGACCGGTTAATCCGGCTTGGATTTTTTAATCCAAGGACTAAGCATAGTCGAAACCCCGTCCTGAAATGTAACGATTTAACACAACTTACTTATACTTTGAATGTTTTCGCAATGAGGGGATGAAAGAATGAGGATGAAATGAGTACGGGATGAAATGATGGGGATGAATAAATGAGGATGAAATGAGTAAGGGATGAAATGAGTGAAGGATGAGCTGATGGGGATGAAAAAATGGGGATGAAATGAGTACGGGATTAAATGATTGGTATTAAGTGATCGGGATTAAATGATTGATATTAAAATTCCGGCATTCACTACATTCAACTGCTTCAGCGATGCACATGTCATCCACAAAAGCATTCATTAAGTCATCAACTTGTCAAGCTACAAGAAATTTTGCCCCAGAACTCGTTTGGATTTAATTTGAGTGTCACTGGTTTCCAGAGGGATCCCACAAGGATTAACGGAAAGCGATTGGAATTTATTGGGAAAGGTATGCCATGTCTTTTTTTATAAAATGCTCAGTAGATTAAAAATTAAAGGTGACAGGTAATATTTATATGTGTATATTTAATTAATGTATCTGTTCGTGTTTGAATGTCAGGTTTGAAGTTAGAAAGAGATGGGGTTGGGACAGCAAGCTTAGAACTAACGGACAATCTTGGAGACAATGAGATTGGGTGGAAAGATTGGAGTTGTCAAAGGAATAGATATTCGGGATGTTTCTCATTAAGTGTTCGTCTGGACATTGCTGGTGTTACTGAGCTGTACAAGAAACATTTTTGGAGGGGTCCTCCGGATGCTGATGTTGCCAGTGCGACGGATATGGTTATCTTGGTTGGAGGCAATAAAGATAAGGAAAAGGGCATCAAGTGTCACAAGTCAACTTTATCAGGTAATTTATCTCATTATTCTCAAATTATTCATCATATTCAAGTATATTTTATAACTTGTTTTAAAATACTTGATTTTTTTTGGTAGAGATGAGTCCAGTGTTTGCGGCAATGTTCCAAACGGATATGGTGGAAGCGAAGGAGGGTTCATTGGAAATTGTGGACTTTCCGGAAGCTGTGATTCAGACTTTTATTGAGTTTGCTTATCGGTGGAACCTGGAGGAGGCATTGATAAGCAGTGACATGACTGTGGAATTGTTGGAGATTGCGGACAAGTATAAGGTGAAGGGCTTGATGGATATGTTGCTTCACATGATTTGGTGCATGCCGTTTTCTTGGTTTTATGTGGATGTGGCCTTCAAGCTGTTCTACTTTGCGAGAAGTGCGGGCAAAGATCTGGCCCCTGCCGAGAACAAGGCTTGGAAGGCTTTGAAGTGGTAAGGGAATTTAAACATTTTATTTTTTATGCATAATTTTTGTGTGATTTTGAATTGGTTTAATTAACGCTTTGATTTTTTTTCGAAAGGTTTGCTAAAAAGTATCCTGAGAAGTTGCAGGAGTCGCAAGAGGCTGTACGCTTGTGTGAAAGTCCTCGAGCTGTTATGGATTTGGTTGTGCTTCTTTTAAATAAGTGCAATTAAATGATTTGTAGTGATCCAGGTGGAGCTCTGTGTGCAATTAAATGAATGATCTATTTTCAAGGGGCAATGTAAGAAAAGTTTTTTTTTGTTTTATGGCTGAAATCAAGTTAATTTGTAATTCGTCTAATAAAAATGCTAACTGTATCTTTTTTGAAATACATTTGAAATAATGTAGTATGTAAAGCAGTCGTTGAACAAGGTTAATAGTGCTAAAACTTATGCAGTTTATTACACGGTAGTTGTTCTTAACAAATAAATAATTTAAGTATAAGTAGTATAAGTTTTTCACAGATTTACAACAATCACAGCTTTTTATTCGAATTATAACATTAAAAAAACTAGATACAAGATAATTTTGAACATTTCCAATATACTTTGGTATTTGGATCTATGTACAACCACATCACATGAAAACTCACTAGTTTCAGGATTATAAAGTTTTAAACTTAATCTTTGATGCATCAGCTATCGCGATGGTAATGGTAATTGTTGTCGTCATCTTTGGTAAAACTGTTCCTCGGTGTATACAGTATGCGCACAGTTCTGCGGACAGTGACGAGACGTCTTCGTTTTCGTCTTACTGACGTGATTTAGAGTTTTCGGCAGGTCCTTTACCGTCCATTACGAACATCTTTACAAATCTCCGGTTAGCAAGAATTTTCCAAAACTGCCCAATTTTTTAGACCTCTTCATCTTTTCACGTTTCGCAGCCATCAAAATATCCATAGCAGTCCTCCTTTTCAAAGTATTTTTCAAAATTAAAAGTAAATAGTTTCGCGTTCATAGTTCTTCTGAGTTTTGTGCTGGTGTCTGACCCACGAGAATTTTGTTTGCTATAATACCGTCTAGTCGAACAAGGCAAGGAACACCGTTGAAACATTCATCGTACACAAGGGGCTTCCTAGATGCAACGCATACGTATTTATTTACTTCGCAATGGTCAGCCAGTAGTATAATGATCAAGATAGTCACGGTAAGCATCTTCTTGTGCTCCGGCTCTCTCTGAAGTTCCATCTTCAAATCTGTCTTCGGAGCAGGTCTAGTCAGGTCTTATGTCTTCTGACAACTTTTCGAACGTGTGCCACTGTTGATTACGTAGAGCCCATTTTGTGTCAGCGCAACAATGCAAGCCAATTCCGATCTTTTACTCAATACTACAATGTATCCGAAGTTGGCCCCCAGCCCCCAAACTCCGAAGTTGGCCCCAACCCCCAAACTCCGAAGTTAGCCCCCAGCCCCCAGAAACTCCGAAGTTGGCCCCAGCCCCCAAACTCCGAAGTTGGCCCCAGCCCCCAAAAATTCCGAAGTTAGCCCCCAGCCCCCAAACCCTGAAGTTGGCCCAAAAAAGAATCAGAAGCATTATCAATTGTCCTACAGCTCTTAAACTTCTAAAAGAACTCGGTCTGGACAAAACCTTCTATAATTCCGGTACAACCCTCGCCTGGGCTCTGGAACCAACAGACCCTGTCTACCTTCGCATACAAGACTACTTGTATCAAGGACAAAGGCAAATCCCCGGACAAAATATGGCTAATTTCGGAGTAAAGCTCTCTAAAATACTCCGTATAATGAGCAACGTAGACAATCTCCAAAATGCTGACATCCCTTCCGACTTTAATGA
>JAQFXM010004997.1:0-15865 GCA_034693345.1 Entomobrya multifasciata
AAGTAAATCATTCCACTTGTTTAACAAGTGAAGCAGATCACAATGAACTTTGCAGTAAAGTTCAATATTTTACATTTTTTAGCTTCATCTGCATTTTGCAGAAAATATGCTAACATGAGACATCACAATATTCTTTGACACGATCAAACAATGACAAGTCAATAAGTTTACACGTCGACGTGTTAACATATCGACCTATCGATTTAAACCATTTACCGCCCGGGAATTAAATCGTTTCTTTCCCGGGTATTAAATCTTTTCCTGCCCGGGAATTAAATCGTTTCTTTCCCGGGTATTAAATCTTTTCCTGCCCGGGAATAAAATCATTTCACGCCCGGGAATCAAATCATTTCCCGCGCGGAAAGTAAATCATTTCCCGGCCGGGAATTAAAGCATTTCCCGACCGGGAATTAAATCATTTCCCGCCCGGGAAATCTTCTTTTTGAGATTGCGTGTAATCTTTTTCACACGTAATTTTATCTTTTTGAGATTGCACGGAATCTTTTTCACACCGAATTTCGTCTCCCAGGAACTCATTTCCCGTCCGTTAAGTAAAACATTTCCTCCAAATCTCTAATCTGGACATTTCCATATGCGGAACCCTCCAAATCTTTCCACCTTCGCATCCCTGCAAATCTTGATCTTTCCAAATCCGGATCTGAAACTGATTCTGGATCCGACTAATATTGCCTGTGGAGCCGGCCACCAAGCCTGAAACTTACCCAACAGGTTTACCTGTTTTATTTAGCCTAAAGCCGTTCGTTGGGTGTGTTATTGTTGGAAAGCAGCTATACTGTACTGTCTACAAGTCATAAGATCTTCTTTAATAATTAATTAATATTCTAATCAACAACTTTGTAGTAATTCTGAAGAAATTATCATTTTTATGTAAAGTATGAATACCATACACATGTGCATGTGCATGCATATTGTACACACATACCTAACATACACGTTGCATAAATTGCTATTATAAACAAACAATATTTTAAAATGGAAAAGGAGATTTTGTATTTTAGTTTAAAATTTTAGAGATCAAAATTTTATCATGCGAAAAGACACTTACGCATACGCACGAATGTCTATTTTAATTACACTACCCACCCACGCACACATTCTAAACCAAATAATTTTTCAAACAAAATTCCTTTACACAATTATCCACTCACTCAGGCTGTTGTATCTTGTCGGAGAAAAAATGCACAAGCAAAAAACAAAGAGAAGCACTTTATCAATAAATGATTTATATGCTAATGTACTGCATAACCCTTTTCCTTTTTTAAATAAATTCAACAATGCAACTTGCAAGAATGTGTGCGTGGGTGGATTGGATGTGGATGATGATGGGATGCTCTAAAAAGCAATCATGATCTTTTTTTACGCATAATTCATTGTAGTAACGCTGCATTATTGAAAAAAAGAGAACAATGCATTATGTTATGTTATGACGTGTGTTTACCTGTCTATGTAATATTTATGTGGAGGAATGCAATATGTGTGTTTTCGTACACTTAACCCTCTTTTCTACTACTGTTCGCTCTACACTTTGCTTGAAAAAATTCCCATGCACATCAATGTAAACAAACTTATTATCTTTCTTTTTTCTCGTTCATAATATACTTAGCTGCTGTTTTTGTACGTAGACAAGATAAACCTACAACTTTAATAAGAGCATTCACTAAACTTGGCTATTTGCAAATTAAAAATAATATTTAAACAGTGAAAACTAAAAGGGATGCAATCAGCCGTGAAAAAAATCTACTTTAATAATTTATTGTGGAGGAGTTGAGTAAAAAATTAAAGGTGAAATTTTATTTTGAATTTAAAGTTAAGTAGCTGTGTGGAATCCCAGCTGTGATAAAAATAACTAATTAGAGGGGGGAACGATGTATTTAGTTGTAAAGGTGATTAAGAAAACTGCGGGATTTATAAATTAACAATTGCTCAAAATTAACTTAGCAGCTTGTAAAATTTAATAAAAGTGACCTTTTCTTAAAGTTGACTTTGATATAAATTTTAATAATGTGACGGTTGAAGTTAAGGTGTGTGAAGTGAACTAAAAGATAATTATGAATTATGTTGAAGCGAGTGTTTCCTGACCGTCAGCATAAAACTGCTAGCAGAGTTAACAGTCAAACTGGTAAATTGGATGGAAATCAAGAAGAAGGTGGTCCAGGTACGTCGTCATCATCATCCCCATTAAAAAGTACAGCATCGGGATCATCATCATCAGCTGCCAGTTCATCAAATAGTTCTCCAATTAAAAGTGGGGGCGGTGGTGCCTATCAACCGCAAATTGGGGAGGAAGTCAGCCCAAACAATTTGTTATCCAAGTCAAGTAAACAGAATTCAAGGAGTTGTTCATCCACCGAATTTCAGTCGCTTAAATTGGGTAAGTAAAATTAACTTAGCAATTAATTACCAGTTAATTTTAAGGCTTTTTAAATTGAAAACTTAACTTTTAATCTGTATTATTAATTATTAGAATCGATGTCAACTGTCGAGGATTTCAAGTCAGTTTCCAAAACGATCTCATCTGCTTTGGACCGGGAAATATTAGCCAAGCAGTCAGCCTCATCGGTACATAAATTTTAAAAGTTAACTTTTAATTATTGGTTAATTTTTAATAAGCTAATTTATTTTTATGTTTTTTATGATTTTCACAGGGGCCATCTGCTGGTTTGGCTAACGATGCCCTTCAAGAATGCACCACCTCCTTGTCCACTCCATCCGACGAGGAAGGCGACAGCTCCACAGACTCCGCAGCCGAATCCCTTTTCAAGCAGCAAGCCAAATTTTTTAGTCAAATGAAAGATTACCTGTTATCCCAGCAGTCCTCCTTGCGCCAACATTTAGAGGTACTTAATGCAACGGTGGCGCTAAGAAAAAAGAAAATCCATTCTTCTTCGACGACATCCTCATCAAGGCGTCACCATGGTCATCATGGTCATCATCAACAACAGCAGCAGCATCAACATCAACGCTTTAGCCACAGCCATCATCACAATACATCATCAGGCCATAGTGTTCATTCACATTCAACCAAACAGAAAGCGGAAGTGACGGGAGGGCCAGGTGGAGGCGGGGGCGGAGGGGGAGGTGGGGATAACGGGGGGCGTGCCACTCAAAATAATGCACATGACCTAGATCTGATGAATAATGAATTTCACAGTTGTTCTTCCACAGAAAAAAGTGGTAAGTTAAAATAATTATATAAATAAATATTTAAGTTAATTGCCACAATTAAGTATTAATCAATTAACTGTTTTTTTTGTTAAAGATGATGATATTCAAGTTTGTCCATTATGTGGAGTGGAAATCGAAGACTCTGAAAACCCAGCCGCTTTAGAAGAACATGTAGCAAGCCATTGGTGTTCACCGGATGATCCAATTTAAACAATTATAAAATATTAATATGTATAGTTAATTGGACTGATGACTGATGATTCAGAGTCTCAAAATATATAATAATTATCTTAATTATTATCTTTGGACTGCTAATATACTAATTATGAAAATATAATAATCTTTTTTCCATTTTTGCTGTGATAATTCTAAAAAAAATACAATACACACTTATCTGAGAGAAATAATGTGAAACAATCTGGAGTACTATCTATTCATTCCCTCCATTAAATCCATTAAATATTTTATTTGCAAAAAAACTAATTATAGTTTAGCTAGTTAATTGTAAGTGTAAATAATTTTAGTTTATTTTTTTTGAACAAAAGTAGCTAATAGCCAGTATGAGTAAAAATAATAAACACTTGAGACTCTTCTTGTAAATAACCAATTTGTTGTAAAAAAAATGATAACTTGTTTTTTAGCACAAAAATTTTTTTAAATGAAAAAAGTTGGTAAAAAATAAAAATAAATGACCACTTTTGTAAAAGAAAAAAATTATAAATATTTTACATAGTTTTTTATTTATTCTGCATTTTGTTTTGTGTAGATATTTTGCATACAAAGTATATGTATAAATTTTTTTTTCTGTAATAAGTAATTAACCTCTTCAAGTAATTATTCAAGAAAGAAAAGTATTTTAAAAGGTGAAGAGTACAATTATATATTTGAAGAAAAGTTAAATATATATTTTTCATTTAAACATTTGACGAAGAGAACGCTCATGTTCCTTTTTGGCAAGTTGGTGATGTTTTGATACGTCGTCCAGTGATCTACGCACTTGGTTTGCGTTATCCTCAACCCATTGAAGGGCATCTGTGTGCTCGTTCAAAATTCGGAGAATTTGGGAAATCTGAAAAAAAATCACACAAAATTATTGCACAAATTGTTAAAGTTAATATTTTAGTAATTATTGCTAAGCTTACCGGATCACTTTTATCAACAGTCTTGTTACTTTCGTTGATATGCCGGATAACCTCCTTCAAATCTTCAGCCATTTGCTGCAGTTGAGTGTCAACGTTTTCAGTTAAGCTGTACCTGAAATCCAATTAAAATTTTATAATTATGCATTTTGATTTTAGTTAAACATTTTTTCTTACACTTCTACTATAGTTAGTTATTTGTCAAACTTACAACTGTTCTCGTTCAGGTTCCACTGGAATATTCCTCGGCAATCCAGCCTCCAAAGGTTCCAAAAAGTTTTCGAATTCTGTCTGCTGAGTTTTGAGATAGTCGAGCGCATGTTCCAACCGAGTGTGATCATTCTTCACTTTTGTTATAGAATCATTCAGCTTGGCAATCTTATCCCCATTTTGAATTAGCGTTTTATCCCAAGAGTTCACTTTGGTGGCTTGATCCAAAAAGAGTTTCTCTTGATCTTGCAGATCCAACATCCACTTGTTAATGGCCTCTTGAAGTTGGCGAAAGTTCATTTGGGAGACATTTGTGGCGTTGGCTTGGGTGGTGGTTGTGGAAGTTGTTAGTTGAGTGGTTGAAGAGTCTCCAGGTCCAGGGGTACCGCCGAGACCACCGGGACCAGCACCGGAAGCGGCGGTGGAACCTCCAGTAAGAATGCTGCTTGTGGGGGCGGGGGCTGCAGGTCCTCCAGTGATACCAGCTGTTGTTGATAGCGGTTTAATTGGATTGGTTAGGGTGAGGCCAGTAGAAGGCGCTGCTGATGATGAAGCGGTGGAGCCAATGCCGAAATTGATACCAGTGCTTGTAGGGGGTCCTGCGGATGAGGTGAGAGATGAAATTGAAGTGGAGGCTGGTGCTCCCAAAGCTGCCATTAAACCAGGCATGGAGGATGGTGGTGGTGCTGTGGAGGTGGATGTGGGCGCGGATGGCTGCATGCCGAAGGTCGGCTGAACTGTGGAGGATGGAGGATTACTGGTGAAGGAAAGGGGCTGTTGGGTTAAAGTTGGTTGGGCGAGGGAGGATGGTGGGGCGGAGCCAAAGTTTAAAGGCTGACCACCTAAGCCGGAACCGCCGCCACCTGGATTGAAATTGGTGGAGAGGGAGGGTGTAGCTATGCCAATAGTGGGGCCAGAGGATACGAGACCTCCGGGGGCGGTGGAGGTGCCAAAGCTAAAACTGGAGGCGGCTGGGGCAGCGGTGGGAGCGCCTCCGAGGGATAGATTGAGACCAGTGGTTTGCTGAGGTGGTTGGGAGGAGATGGAGGATGTTAAGCTCCCGGGGGCACCACCGCCGAAACTGAAGAGGGAACCGCCTGTAGGAGCGGGAGTCGCTGCGGTGAAGGAGAGTTGGGGAGCAGCGGTGCTACCTGTTGTACCAGTGGTGCCACCACCAAAAGCAAAGCCGGTGGTTGGCTGAGGAGCGGTGGAGATTCCTCCGGCACCTGCGAAGGAAAATGGGGAGGTACCTCCGAGAGTCCCTGGTTGTTGTTGTTGGGGTTGTTGCCCAAGGCCGCCAAAGCCTGTGAAGGGCTTAGCTGGACCTAAAATTATAAAATGTATTTAGTATGTATACATATATTTAAATGAGTAATTAAACTATGTAATTAAAGTTAAGGTAAGATGTTTAAGTGTTTAATTACCACCAAAAGACATTTTGGAAGATTGTGAAGGTAAAAATTTGAACACACGCAAAACTGTTTTGACTGTTGACTGACTTGTAAATGTGTGTCAAGTTAAATAGTTAAAGGGAAAACAAAGTGTAGAATTTTAACTGCTGATTAAGCAGTATTATGGATTTTTAATTATAATTGTAACTATAACTGTAAAAATATAATTAAAAGTGGGTTATAAAAATGTGGTGCACCGCTGAAAAGTAAAGCAAAGTTTTGTATGTGTTGCGTACGCATACGATTGAGTAAGTACTTTGTGATGAGTGGAAATTATTCGCGGAGTTGCAGTCTTGACTGATGCACAATGCCCCAAAATGCGTGTCAACTCAATGGCAATGATGATCTTCATGCATTACTGTAAAGCTATTGAGTAGCTGTGCCATTGCTATATTGCGTCTCAGGCAGATAAATAGACAGATGACAGTCCAGTCCATAAAAAAACAAACAAAAGAACCACTTTCTGGACAAACAATAACAAACAGTGTTGATATATTTAATTGTAGTCATCTCACAGTGCAATTATAATAGTTAACTTGAACTTGAAGTTAATTAAGCTCTAATATAACTACTGTGTATCCTAAATACCTGTTTCTACGCTAGGTTTCCAAGCAGTTGTTCAAAGTTCAGAAGGGCAAGGTAAAAATTAATTGATGATTAACAACTTTTGTGTATGTAGCTAAATTAACAACTGTGGTTAAATTATAATTGTTTAATTAATTATGTTGAAGGTTTGTCCATGTGGGTTTTGAAGAATGGCTGCCTCACCAAGTTCTTCAACGCCGAACCAAGCGATTCTCGAGTATGGACCTGATTCTGGAGGTCGAATGAAGGTAAATATTTAAATACAAAATATTTAACTGCTATACTTAATCAGAATAATATTTAACTAAACTAATGTTAATTTTTAATTGTTTCTTTAGAATGTCAGCGTTGTGAAGCCCATTGTGATTGGTAACGTGGCCACCTACTTTGGAAAAAAGAGAGAAAGCGATGGTCACACTCACAACTGGAAAATATATTTGAAGCCATATCCAAACGAGGACTATTCCGGGTTTATTAAAAAAGTGCAATTTAAACTGCACGACAGTTATGATAATCCAAACAGGGTTATTACGGAACCACCTTATGAAGTCTCGGAAACTGGATGGGGCGAGTTTGAGATTCCAATTAAGATATACTTTATGGACCCCACGGAACGACCGGTGACGGTTTATCATCATTTAAAGCTGTTTCATAATAACGATGGACCGGAAATGGAAGGAGTGCAGTTTACACCAAAAAAGAAGTCGGTGACTGCAGAGTCATATGATGAAATTGTGTTTCATGAGCCGAGTCGCTATTTGAAAAGTTTGTTGGATAATTTGGTTCCGATAACGAAAGGGAAATATGAGCATGCTACTGATTGTAAGTTTAATTGTAATTAGAAAATGATAATAATTAACTATGAAAGCAGTTAAAATGGATTGATTTCAATTGATTTTGGTTTGGTTGATTTTAGTTGAAGCTGAAATGCAAGATGGAATGGATAAGATAAATGACGCTAAGAGAACAGTTCGTGCGGAAATTGAGGAACTGAAGAATAAGCTAAAGTTAAGTCAGGAAACCTTGACAACATTTCGATTAAAGTTGAGTGAGAGTCAGGAGCAGTCGTCGGGTGCGGATAAGATGAAAAAAGATAAGAAGAAAAATAAAAAGAAGCCGGGGTCGAAAAAGTTGGCGAAAAGCTTGTCAGCCATGAAATTGGATGGATCGGCGGCGGCCGGGGGAACAAGAAAGTCAAACTGATTTGTGTAAAGAAAAAAATTATAAATTTGTGTTATTTTTTTGGTTTTTTACTTTGATTTTTTTTGTCTCACAATTTTATAAAATCTCAATTTTGAATACTCCATAAACCAACCTACCAAAATGCTGCTACGCTTCGATTTAAAAAAAAATAAGCAGTTTAACAGAAATGTAGAAATAGTTGGTTTTTTGTTGCCAGTTTTTCAGTGTACAAACCAATTATACGTAAATTTTTTCTAATGGTTTTTCTTTTAATTCCACATTTAACTACTTTTTTCCTGTTTACCAGACAAGTATTATGTGAAAGGTATTAATTTTTAAGAAAGGAAAAAAAACATAAACCAAAGCTTTTGTTTGGCTTAAAATGGATATAAATTGTTTAAATTTAAGTTTGTTTAAATATAATTGTGTTTAAGTATAAAATTATGTAACTAAAGTGTAAGAAGTCATTTGAAATATATATATATATATAGGATATATAAATATATATGTAAAACCTTTTTAAATATGATACCCGAGTGCAATCTAATTTGTAAACTAGACTGTAAGAAAAGTAAAATTTAACTGTTTAATTAGTAATTATACTTTAAAATGCATGTGAACATTTAAAAAAATGTGAGTATAGTTTATTTGGTTGAAAGATTGATTTTTTTTCAAAGAAAGAAAAAATAAATGTGAAATGGGCTATAAATAATGCAGAGGAAATTGAAAAAATGATTTATTTTAATAATAAGTTGTAGGTTGGCATATGGCGGTTTGGAATGAATATGGAACGGTGAGAGCAGCGCTTGGCTTTCAGATTTTCTCGGCTTTTTTTCTTAATGAAAAGGAAAAGAGGAGAATAAGTGGGTTAATTTGTCACGTAACGGAATTTCATTTTCCTTTGAGCGGAAGGATGCATGATGGTCGTGTGTGCTTAGTGCCTATGCAACTGAGCCGCCGCCGCCGACGTTTTTCTTGACATGACATGAGAATGAATAGTAATCATGAATGATGAATGTAAATATGGCATGAATATTAGCAATTAGTTAATGTAATTTTTTTAAACTGTGTCAGTAGTCAAGTCAGTAGTCAGCTAATTTTACTTTTACTTTGCATGCGTATTATTTTACATTGGGACTTTTTTGCGATTTAAAATAAAAGCGAATGACTTGATGGATAATATGTTATGAAAGTTTAAATTTTTGAATGAAAAAAAATGTTTGGGTGAAAAAAAGTGATCAATTTTTTAAAACCAGCTATTAATCAATCTATTGATTAAGATTATCGCAGTAATTGAGATGTTAAACATGATAAAGTTATTTAAAATTGATAAGGCTAATGATAAGGAAACAAAGTATAGTTGGTAGTTTTGCAGTAAAATTGCATCCTGTGCGTGGTGAGTGAAGTCGTTTTTTCTAAAGCATGTTTCGTTGTCGGTTAACAAGAATACCAAGAAAAAATTGAAGGTGATAGTGAATACGATAATAAATGATTATGTGGTTTTGGTTTAAAAACTTGGCTTGGGTTTGGGTCTTTTTTGGTCGACGAAATTTTCTAATATTTTTTTGTGCATATGATTGTTGTCTGCTAAGTTGTCTGTGAAATCGATTTTTGGTGTTGGGGTGCATTGAGAATTTTTAAAAATTAAATCAGAAATTTTAACCAGAGTTTAGGTAAATTCATTAAAAGTAGTTGGATCAGTTTGTTGTCTTTTTTGGGGAATAATGAGCACGTTTTTTTCATTATGATATTTTGAATAAAAAAGCCAATAATTATAAAGCAATTAGGGAAAATATACAAAGGGATGTTTTGATGAAATGGACCAATTGTTTTTTTTGAAGTGGGTGGTAAAATGCATGTGTCGGTATCGGTATTTAAGTAAATATGCAAGATGTCGGGTCGGATGAAAATAATTAAAAGGGAAAAAATAACAATGAGGATTGCTCCTACAATTAATTTTTTTAAAGGATAACGGTTTTTCTGTATTTTATATCATCATCATCATCAACTGTAATGAGGAAAAAGTAAATAAGGTATGTATAGTATTCACAGTACAAAGTACAAAAGGACACGTAGACGTATCAACAAAACAGTCGTCTTGGACTTACTTAATTTTACATACAAAAAATTATGTTTTCATTTTGAATCTCATTTATCGTCGTCGTTTGTCGTAGATTCTTTCTTTGAAAAGTTTACGATTTTTTTCATCTTTATATATTTTTCTCCTTCTTCTTCTGTGAGTTTTTATAACAATAATAATAACAATAATATATAATAATTATATTATATTAATTATTTTGTGTATATTTTTAGCTAGAATTAGTTATTTTATAATATGAAAATTAAGTACTTGGCCTAAAAGTTAAATATCTACAGCACCACCTGCTTCTTCTTTCCGCAACTAATGTTCTTACACTCATCACTCTTCTTCATTGTGGTACGGAGCTTCTTGATGTTACCTGAGATGGAGGTTGGGGCAAAGTCTTCCATGAATCTAAAAACAGTCAATGAAAAAAAATTGTTTTCAAAAGTGGTCGGATTTATCAAAAACAACCTAGGTATATATCATTTATTTTGTACAATGATTAATTATCAAAAAAGTTCAAAATGTCAAAGTCTATCATGTTTTTTCTTGATTAATTCATTATTATTTTTTTGCCAAAAAAAAATCTTTTAAATCAAACACATTAATTATATGATTTAAAGAAAATTGTAAAGGGGATTTAACACAGCTTGTTAACTTGAACATTCTTCAAAATTTTCACACAGAAAATGAAAAAAAGAGAAAGCTGGCTTTGCTAAATAAGCTTAACCCTTTGAAAAAAACATGCTTGAAAAAAACAAGTATCTTAAATTCTTAACAAAATCTGCACTAAACCGTAGCCATTTTTTGGTAAATGAACAGGTTGATAAAAAAAACAAATAAAAAAAATTCTGATGCTGTTGGGTTTAAGCTTTATAGTTAATTTGCGTGCTAATGGTTTTTTTTTCAAAAACCCTAAAGTAAGTAGTGTTGAATAAGTATGTATGCATTTTAAAATTTATAAATGTCCAGAGAATAATAAGTGTACTTACTTAAGGAACTTGTCAGCCTTCTTAACCTTCTTCACCAATTTGCTGGCATCACACATCATCTTGTCAATGCAATCTTCTCCTTCAACTGCAGCGAGTACAAGACTGGTCAAAGTGAGGAAGTCTTCTTTGTTCAAACCCAATACACTGGTCACACCTTCAAAAAAAACAAATTTAATTGTCAATATTTCCAATTAATTTTTTTACAGTCAACCTGACAATTTATATTAAAAAAAATCTTTCTTCTTTTTTTGTCGATACTCTTATTGCCCATAAATATTTTTCCTTTTTTATTTGAAAAGCCATAAAATATATAAATGTATTAAAAAACGGTACAATATACGGATATAGTACATTTTCCCTTTCCAACACACATTTTTTTATATAGCCAGTAAACTAAACTTTATTACTTTTCCATGTCTTAACTTTTCCCCATAAAACTGTTTGTTATATATATTTATTTTTTGTGTTGACGTACCATTTGCGCTTCTGTAGTAAACATTTTCATCACTCTTTACGTAAGCCCATCCAGGGAAGAGCAGAGCCAATCCAGCGATAACTAATCCAGCAATGGCCAAAACGGAAATGATTCCCAAGGGATCAATTCCATAAGAGTCGGCTGGATGGTAAGCTTCCTTTTGTGGGGCATACTCGGCTGCTGCAGTTTTTGATTCCTAAAAATATATAAAAATAGCAAAATAATCAATATAAATAAAAGACTATAAAATGCATACTATAAAATCTATTTATATTAAATATTTTTACCTGTACTGGATAATAGTAGTAATAATAACCAGCATTATTCGCTCCAGGCTGACCACCGCCTCCATAACCTCCTTGCGACGATGCTGCTGCGGTGTACTGAGCTTGTGGCTGGGAATAAGCTGCGGCGCCACCGGGGGCTCCGTATTGGGCAGCGGGGGCAGCGGCTTGATAACCACCTTGTGCATAGGAAGCGTCAGAATATACGGGGGCGTCTCTGCTTTGAGCTACTGGAGCGCTGGCTTGAGCCTTTTCAAATAATTTTTAAATGTTTTAATTTTTTCCATTAGAAAATCAGGTAGAAAGAGAGAGAGAGAGAGAGGGTATCATCACAGTCGCATCATCATTTTTTCAGATGGTCAATGTCGTCGTCGTCGTCGTGAATGACCCACTTTCATTTTGACGGATGCCCGCAAGCAAAATAAAAAAAATTCTTTGTCATTCTTTTACACTGAAAAGGTATTCATTCATGGTTAAAAAATATGTTTGTTTGGTTTATAATACATCTTGTATATTTATTTTTTCCCTACAAAACTGGTCATTCATTTTGTTAAAAAGAAAAATATTTCTTCGGCTCTCTCTCTCTGTCTTTCTGACTGTGTTACTGTGTATAACGTCATATTGAAGAAAAAAGTCGATTGTTGTTTTTTTTGGCTGTATTGTTGTATTTGTACCTGTGGTTGATTTTGTTGAAGTTGTTGAGCTTGAGGGGCAGCCATACAGGCCATGCCCATACAAACGGTCAACAGGGTCAACTTTTGCAGATGCATTGCGTCTTAGGATCTGTAAAGAGAAAGATAGATGAACAGAGTGAGAAAAAAAAACAGGAATAGGTAAAAAGTAAAATGTGTAATCAACTTGTATATAAATGCTTTAGAATGAATGAGACGATGCGATGTCCTATGAATATATATTTTTAAGCAGACAAAAAAAAATTGACCTGGGGAAAAAAGTGCATCAAGAAAATATATTGATTATTTATTGTGGCATTGGCATTAGCATTATGACCATGTATAAATATATCTGCCTACACAACATTTAGTAAAGCAGATTGACTGAGATTTAAAAAAAAGAAAATTCCGTTTAAGGAGAAGTGGCCAAAAATAATGGTACAGCTTTTGTAATATTTTTATTTTATTTAGTGGACTGGGGTAAGCATTTCCTTGAAATTTTTCTGCTGTGTAATGTGTAACAGCTTTAAAAGCTCTGTTTTTTTGGACAAAAAATATGCACAAAAATAAGCCATTCGTGCGAAAATTTGTCAAGATGACAATGTTTTTAGCGTTTTTACCGTTGGAAAAGAGAGATTACGTGTTAGGGTTTCGCTTGAGTGGTCATTTTTATGATGTCATTTGATTTTTTGCATTTAAAAAATGGCCAATGATTTAGTGGAAAAAAATGAGTACAAATTTTTTGTAAAGATTTAAATTCCAAGTTTTCATGCAAATTTTTTTTATGGTGAGTCAAGTCGGGACTCTATTGAAAAAAAAATCATTTAAAAAGTTGAACTAATTTTTCAATACCCACTAATTAAACAAAAATTAAAGAGATTTTCAACTGAAAGCTGAATGTTTTTTTTCTGCGGCTGCCAAAAAAATTGATTTAAAATGATAATGTTTTTTTTTTCAAACAATCAGCTCAACTCTCATTTTCCATTGTTAGAGCTCATCAGCATCTCTGTATTAATTGCTGCTTCAAAAAATATGTATTTTTTGGCATTGTCTGTTTACACTTAGAAAGCTCATAAATTTAAAATATAATGCAAAGCTATGCAAATACTCAAAGAGATTCCGAAAAGGGGAAACGAAACCAACTCAAAAAAAATTATATTGCTCTGCAGCGTTATGTTTTTGGTGTGGCTGATGCATCTAAGATGAGTTGAGTGAGTAAATAATGAAATGCGTGAAGGAAATCTTTATTCATCTTCACTTAAAAACCCATAAGCTACTATAATATGTAGAATAGCAGTGCTGCTGCTTCGGAGTGCCTTTAGAACATTTAGGTAAAAAAAACTTTCTGATGCGGAAAAAACATTCATTTTGGTCTAAAGGACATGTAGAACCTTTTTCATGTAATATTTTTTTACTAAAAAAACAAGGAATCATGCAATAATTTTTATTCTAAAAATTCATCTTGAAAAATTCCCAAAAATAAAAATTCATTTAAAAATAATAATTTTGATGTAAAGTCGCATATTTGACAGTTAACCGAAAAATTACGGAAATCTATAGACCTACTTTGTATACTGCTTTTGGATAAAAACCTATTTTTTTAAATGTTAGAATCCGGTTTCTTCGGGTATTTTTTTTATCACATTGACCAGCTATAAGGGTAGTATGATCATTTACATCAATAAAACATTAAAAGAGGGCACAAGGCGTCACCGTTTTTTCTTCTCCTTCTTACATAAGTAATTTTACAATTCAAATTCCTTTCTTTTCAACTAATTTGCATTTTTAGTTGATACACAACTTACAAAGTTACAACGTGATCATATCATCATGATCGTATAATAACTTGTAACGATCACCTTGATGACGACGACGACGTCGACGATGATGATCAACTTCACCGAATTTTTTCATCATCAGCATCATCACCTTACATACAAAATATTATACTTGATTGTTTCACCATTTTCATTTCTAGTGAGTAGGATGGATTTAAAAACCCTTTTAAAATTCATAATCAACTCAATTATTATTATTACTCGCCTTACATATTTAGGTATTTTTTCCACTAATATTACCTACCTATCTTGTAGGTATGCCTTTATAGATATGTATTTTTTTCCATTCTTCCTCCTTCACACATATTCATCTTTGTACGGAGTACGCAATGTAATGCATGTTTTCTTACAGGTTTACTCTGAACATTTTAGAAAAACGTATATTTTAGCTAAGCTTTCAACTAAGCTACTAGTTTACTTTTTTTTCTTCATCTTTCTTCGTTTTCAGACAGGTAAGATGATGATGCTCTTTCTTGTTGTTATTGTTATTATTGTGGGTTTACTCTCGGATCTCTCGCTCTCTCTCTACTGCCCCGTTAAAATTTATTCCATATATTTTCTATTTTATTTAGTTTATACATGTTGGCAACCTGTCAGACAGGTAGTAGCAGAAGAGATGCAGAGAGTAATAATGGCATTATGGCTAACGGTACTCCGGCCTTCACACTGACCTGCTACATCAGAGTGACCGTCCGGGACGGTGAACTTGCTACAAGTTTTTTCTTCTTTCTCAAATAGCTATACATTATATACCACAACACTATACTTTATATATGTACAGTGTGTAATATTCATATAGATTTTGTTGCGTTTATCTTGAACAAGACAGATAGAACAACTTTAGGCTAGTGGGTCTTTAGAAAAGAATGCTGAATATTTTTTTTAAAGGATGGTTTTTTAACAAGTGATTTATAAACACAGTTCCCCACTTTATACCAATCCACCTTTTTATAAGGTTTGCTTTTAAAACTGTAAACAGTTTTCAAGGGATTTTCCAGACATTTGAAAGGACAACATGTTGAAAGATGAGATGTTTTATAAAAATGCATTCAATTTCCAGAACACCAAACAGTAGCAATAGCAATAGTATTCATGACTTAACTCAAGCTTTAGTGAAATTGACTAAAAGAGGAACTTGATCGATCGATTTTTTTGTAGCAGATCAGAAGTGTATTTCAAGAGAAGATTAACTTTAGTTGCATAACAGCTTATATGCCTACTCAACTAAATATAGTCTCAGGTTGCCCTGGTAACAAGTGTATTGTATTGGATTTGATTGATCCAGAATCTTTTCACTTGTTTTTTTTCTTTAAGTACTTAAGATTGAATAATAGCATGGAAAAGTATTTATCGAAGATTTTATATTGAGTTGCCATGCATACCATGTATACGAAGGCATTAAGGATACCTTTTCAAGCACACCTGTCCTAATTCCCACTGGATATTTTTCAGCTATTTTTATAAATTTCCAGGGATATAAGTTTCGTAATAATAGGATCAATGATGATGACGATACTTTAAATAAATTCTATGGAAATTAGGAAATTGACAGTTAGATTAATAATGAAACTGGTTTTACTTTTTTCATCTATTTTTGGAATAAGAAAATAATTTTATCTTTGAATCTATTTTTTTGTAACACGTTGCATTAGAAATTAGATCAAATTTTATAAAGAATGCAATGAAATTATATTTTTTCAATGGAATTAATTTGAAAATCGGTTTCGTTTGAATGGCAAAGTAAACCATGTTGATTTTCATTAATAGTT
>JAQFXM010004998.1:0-15865 GCA_034693345.1 Entomobrya multifasciata
GATTAAATTAGCATTTTTCCTTTTTGCTTTAAGCTCTGTAGATTAAACAGAGAGAGATGATGAAAATAGCAACGTATGCCTAACAGCAGTAAATATATATATCACGTACATGATCCTTGAAACGATTCAGGGTCCGTCAAGATTTGCAAGACCTCTTCAGTTAGGTACTTATTTCCAACAAGAATAAGTATTTCTTCCAAAATAACACACACATCGATCATGCGTCTGGCTGCAACGAATCGATAGGTCCAAGGGACAACGTGCTTCTTGACCTTATCCCATGTACGAGTGGCAGTGAATGTTTCTTTGAACTTTTTCTCCAAGAATTTCCGGGTATGTATTCGGCATATATGGATGGTAAAGCGAAGTTTCTGGTTGTAAAGAAGAGCATTACAGACGGATACCAAGTACTGCTCGACATCCCTCCCAAGAAAAACTCGACAAGCAGCTGCCAAGCTGGCTGGAGAAAAGTCTATCTCGAACCTTGAGATGTTGTAATTGAACGACTTGACATTATAAAGACGTTTGTATCTAAACAAAAATAAAATAAAATTCTATTATTAATAACGAGTATATGAAGAAAGCTGAACAATATTATAGCATTTTTTGTTAAACTTACTTTTGAAAAAATAGCTCCAAAGCATACATAATGGAAGTGAAGTCTTGTTTTGAAAGAAAGAACTCCAGAATGGGCACAGGTTGTCCAGTCTTCGATTTTATTACTACAGCGTATATTTTATCTTTAGTCTTCATCAGAAGAGTCAACATATATTGGTTTTTTAAATACACGAGTTTCACCATCATTGTCTGAGTTTGGTGGACTTGGTCGAAGTGTAGAATTGGAATAGTGACTGGCGCTATCAATGTCATTCAAGCTTTGAATGTTCCTTATTTGGTGGACTTTAACTAACTGTGGTTTTGGACGGTGGAAACTTTTAAATCCAACGCTTTCGTTTTCAAGATGAACAAACGAGCGAGAGAATTCTCCAGATAGTGAATTACTAGGGATAACCTCTTCACTAACACAGTTTTTTTGGAGCCCCTTCTTTCTATACTTTGCTAAACGTTTTGCTCTTTTGAACTCTTTGAAAGAAACCCTGTTGTGTTTCTATATTTCCCATGGAGTATTTAAAAAATCTTCTAATAATAACATGTCTAAACTTAAGTATTAAGTGGGAATTCGTCTTGAGAAAAAAAAACACACAACACAAACTGTAATACATTATTAGCCAACCTACTGGACATTTTTCAAGATCGGATGTGTCAATTTCCTTATATTCGAACTTTGTGACTAACCTTTCATAACTATACCATTGACATACGTAAGCCATTGTTGTGAGTGTCCATACACTACTAGCCACAAAAGTCATTACAGTGGTTGAAAATTCTGTGCAAACATAGTACATCTGCCCACGAGCGGAACTCTGATTTGATCGCTTGTATAACTGACGCCCTTCATAAGTTACCTCGTAAATTACTGCGTACACATAAATAAAAAACAAAGGAAGTAGGATTGTGTAGTGAAGTACGCCAAGAATGTAGTCAACAACTTCCAGGCGGCGATTACTAGTATCAGTTGCATCAAAGTCGTTAAGGGTTGAGTCACCTAGCCTTTCATTTCTCCGAAATGAACTTAAACCAAGCTGCATGATCATCCAGGATGAGGATAAGAACATCATCAAAATTCCAAACCGGCTGCACGCCTGGATGGGGAAGAGAGCAGCGGCACATCTGCAAAATAGGAAAAATTGTAAGTTTAGTACCGTTATTTCACATACTTATAAACTTATAAACTAAAATACACAATAATATATTGGTTTTTACCTCAGGTAAGAATTCATAGTTATGCCTATCGTAAACCCCGTCGACAAGACGAAGCTTGTCCAGAGAGCCGTCCACCAGAAGGTGAAGTCAGAAAAAAACAAATAGAAAAAAAATCCAAGGAAAGTAATTAAAAACGCAAAACAAATTTTTATTGCCTTAAGGGGGGATACGTTTTTGCAACAACATAACAAAACTGCGAACCAAGCCATTTTGATTAATTTGATTAATTTAATGAATTAATTAAGTGTTTTTCGAAATTATAAATTGAATTTGAATATGTGTTGTTTTTGCTAAACAGGAAAGGATTGGAACGACTGGAGGAGCTCTGGACCAGAATGAATGTTTATTAGAAAAAGTAAGTCATCCACCAGTCATGGAAAACTTGTTGTATCGTTGTAGCGGCGGTTTAGTTGCGGTATAATTTGGTTAAATCGTACTTGTCATGCCATAGCAAAAATCCATCTTCGTTTTATCTTCATGACCTTTCGCGACTTTATATATCGTATTACCAAAGATAACAAAATCATTTACTTTAGAGCGTAATGAGTCGTTTTAGGGCGGAATTGTCATTTGAGAAGTCAATCAACCTGACAACAGGATATAGGGAACTTGCGACTAATGTGCTCAAAAGTTGTTAAAATAATTATCTTTTGTCACTATAAGTAAAATTAATTCCATTTTGGCACATGTTAAATGCCGGTAAAAAGGTAACTTGTAGAAAATTCGCACTTAAATTCGTTTTGGCAAAAAAATGGGTCAACTATTTGACCTAAAATTTTCCGCAATGATAGTTTTAATAGATGACTTTAGTCATGCGATAATAAAACATAAATAGTTGACCCAGGTCATGTTAGCCTTAATACAGGAGACCATATTGAAGTTGTGACCTTGAAAGCCCTCTAGGGACAAAGGGGTTGGGTCTGGTTAACTGGAAGTTTGTGAACCTATGTTTCTTTGATAATGCTACCTACCCCCCTAAATTTAGCCCATACTATCATGTTGAAGTTTTTTGACCTTTGACCTGGGTCATCTCATTTGGCTGACCAACGAACAAATCCAAGCAGTTACCCAAGTGTATTGATTGGTGAAGTCAGATTTTGATAATCTTGAATTGTTCTTTAGTTATTGTGTGAACAGACAGACAGATAGCAGACGGACCGGCCATCCTGTACAACTTGGTCAAAGTCGCAAGTTTATGAAAATGCAATTGCTAGCTACAATTTTTAATTCGTATAATGTACCTTTTTAACTAGGTGAACATTTTGGCTTTTGGAGGCGAACAAAAACAAGTTTTCCATGCCTGAACTTCCAGCATGCTGGCTTTGAATAGCCTAACCTGTCAACATGTTTGGTGTCAACTTTTGGAATTGGACTATGAATGTTTGTTGCACCAAGCTCGGATTAAAACGCGTTAGCAAAATCGACACCGTGCTCGTGGAATCATGCAAGACACCAGCATCAACACCCAGTGGATTCACTTTATAATAAATGACACCATGCTCGTGGAGTCATTCAACAAACCAGCATCAAGATCCAGTTGACTTACTTTTTCAAAAGTGACACCTTGGCATTGGAATCATTCAAGAAACTATCATCTCTATTAAGTTGATATGAATTAGAACGGCCATTTAAATTGGTGTCATCTTTAGTCAAACTATAGGACTGATAATCTACACCTGGAAATTTGGTAAGTGTACTTTATTACTGAAACAGCACACAGCACAGATTGATATTACAAATTAAATCGCGTTGTCTAATATTGGGTCATGTAACTTCTGGTGTCCACTTTTCTTTTACCAACCTGATTTAAATATTTTGCAATTAAAACGAATGTACGTAGAGAACAAGTGAAAGAAAAATTACGCAATCATGCTCAATTATCTTTAGTTTTAAATCTTTGGAAATCAACTCATTTGTTTTAAAATTCCGTTTATTGTTAAAAGTTATTTTTAAAAATGGCGAAGAGGGAATATAAGTTTTTGTGGAAGTTTTTAAAAGGTGGCATAAA
The DNA here is from genome assembly GCA_034693345.1 of Entomobrya multifasciata. NCBI lineage: Eukaryota > Metazoa > Arthropoda > Collembola > Entomobryomorpha > Entomobryidae > Entomobrya > Entomobrya multifasciata. The sequence goes on from JAQFXM010004998.1 coordinate 3,833, forward strand.
GTCAAAAAATTGATTTTGTATACCAATTTGTGCTATGCCGATTTGCTGTTTGTGTACTAATAATAAATTTTTTATTTTAGTTTTTTATAGATTTTTGAAGGCAGCCTATAAATTTGTTAGCGCAATCTTTTCTTATGTCGACAGCCAAACAAAAACCGTTTCTGCGTTTCTAACATCAGTTAGCTTTGTTTGGATTGTTTCTGTGGCCGTTGCTCTAGGTGAGCCATTGTCATTATAAAATTTTTGGAATTTGTATGCACGTAGGAATTTATACGATGTGCGATTACTTAAAACTAAAAATTTTGTTCGTTGCAGAATCACCGTTTAAAAAGGGATGGTTGAGTTACCTGCTGTGCCATTCTCCCGGGCTGATCAGCTTCATTTTCGTTTACACACTTCTGAACCATTATTTTGGTTTGACTTTTGTTGTGTGTTTTCCGTTAACAACGGTTATTTCGATGTTGATAAATTTCTATGTCTTCAAATACAAGTTTGCGCGTGCGGTTTTCTTCTCCATTAGCATGGAGCTACTTCTTAAGACAGCAAGAATATATTTTATGCAACTTACTCTTTTTATCTCACCGTTAGGTTATATACAGAGTAACATACATAAGTTTTCTAGGGCTTATGCATGCACTGGGACTAGTGTTTTTAAAATTGGGCGAAACGTTTCTACTCATTTACAATCCGAAGCCGTTGGTGTAGCTGAGTCTTTTATGCAAACTGTACACAGTATTTCAAATACCATAAAGAAGTACGTAATTGAACCTTTGGAGGCTATTGAAGCTGTTCTTGGAGGTGTAGATAATGCGTATAAAGAGATTGAGTTTTCAAGGGCAGAATGTGATAGCGCGGCTTTTCAGTTACGTAAGAGATGCCACAAGATGGATTCTGATATAGCGTCTTGCAAAGATCAATATCCGGCACCTTTTAACTTAGGATGTCATGTTTTTGAGCCATTTGCGTTTACTTGTCACCATTTATACTCTGAAAAAACATGTGAGGGAATCGAAATCGGAACAGATTTTAGAAACAAAATTGCGGCTGCTCGTGTTAATCTTTTTAATATCGATGCCCTGAAAAATGAATTGAGGGTCAACATTAGTTTGGTATATAATTTTAGTTCTACTTTTAATCAGTCTATTTTCGAAGGAATAAATACGGAAATAAAAAAGGATTTTGGTTGGGCCTTGGACTTGTATACATGTTCAACACTGAGTGTCGGGTTTGTGTTAGGTTTAACAGTTATTTTTTTACTGGTTAAGAAGATAATACTAGTGAGATACTATAGAAAAGGTGCAGCGTTACCTAAAAGTAATTTCTCTAACATCTTTTGGGTTCCCAACCCGTTTGTTCTACAGGGGGCTTTATTAATAGTTTTTGCAGTAGTTGATTATTTTGTACGTTACTTGTATATGCTACATAAGGAGCAGCTCGAACGGAATCCAATGGAATTTGGAACTGACTTTTTCGCAAAAGTTGTGTTAAACTCAGGTGGGGAAATAGCTAAATTAATTGCTAACATTATGCAAACTACTCTTGACCGGTTTACTGATATCAACCTAACTAAAAACTTGGCGTCATGTTATGAGACGCCTTTAGATTCGCCAGCATATTTATCGTATTTTTTTTCGGTAATTGTTTTCTTTATTGGGTATAGTTCATACAACATAGATGAGCTATGTAAAAAAATGCAAGAGGAGTTAATCGATATTGGTCATGCAGTTTGGGGCCCATTGTTATTTCGTAAGTTGGTATTTATTTGCAGCTGCAATAGAAAGAAAGAAGTTCGCCCAACTAAAAAAGTTTCCATTCTTAAAGCCTGGTTTTCTAGAAAATAACTATTTTACTGTAGAAATTTTAATTTTAAGTAATTTGACTTATAAATTATCTAGCATTTATAGTTTTGTTACACCATACAAAACGCCATGTTGAACGTCATTTATACGGCAGAAACCAACTTTGTTAAGATTAACCTGTTGCGATTTTAAAGACAATAATAATAACTTGTAGGTTGATTGTTTTTAGTAAAATTACATTACATTTCATTTATGTAATTAAAGGTATTGTTTTCAACATAGTACTTATGTTTTTGTAACTTTGTAGTACTTATGTAATTAAAAGGAAAAGAAATTATTTGGAGGGTTGTAACATAAACATCATTAAAACAAAATAAATACAGAAGTAAATAGTAAATTTGTACCTAATAATATTTAACCTTAAATACATGTTCATTTCTCCTCCAATCAACTAGCTTGTCCAACCCATAATCCCAAAAAATGAAAATATAACAAGTGGTTGCACTTAAGTACTACACCACAGACCACGCATTTCATTACAATCATGATCTTTATCCTCCTCACCATTTTCAATTCACATTTTGAAGCACCGGTAGCCTAAAAAACTGTTTTCCACTTTCTACTTTTTTCAGTTATATCTGAAACAGAGTTAGTGCTTACGTATACCATACTATCTAAACAGGCTCGCTCTATAAAGATGCATAAAATGTGGATTTTATATTTTCAAATTAATGATCCCATCCACCCGCACCACCACACCACCACCCTATTGTCATAGCCTATAGCTTCACAGCTGAAAATGGGAATAAGAAGAAAGTCATGACACGACATGCATTTTGGTAAGTTTACATCCAGGCATGTCTCTTTATGATGATCAAAGATGGGCTTTTGCCTTTATTTTGTGATTTGAAACTGAAGTGGGTAGCTAGTCTCGTTCCATCGATTTCTCCATCCCAGCAAAAGCTAAAGAAGTAGAAATCAGAAAGATATTCGAATGTAAGAATTTCCTCGTTTGTTTTTCGAGAAAAAGAGAGTAAGAACAACGTTTGATGTGAAATTATAATATACTACAGTTACCACCTGCGGAGGAAAGAGATTTGTTAACCTTTCGAAGCATTTTCTTAATGAGGAGCTGCCAATTTTGACATTTTATCAAGTTGAGCCGTCATCGCTGTCTTAATACTCAGGTAGACGACGGATAAATTCGCTGTGAGGCAGTTTCAATTTACCCGGAAGCCGAAGCGATCGTCGAAAGCCGAAAAGTATTAAATTTGACCGAAATTTGTATTTTATGAGGGATACGCATCCAGAAGTTTCAATTATAAAATCTCTGCTTATCGATCCGTTAATCGATAGAAACCGGTGTCTCAGAGCGAGTTAGTGAGGGACTTGACGTGTGTTCTATGGTGGACTTGTACGTATCGTGGTGGTGGTATAACGCATTAAGAAAGTGAAGATTGATGAAGTGAAAAAATAAAAACAAAAAACATGATTGTAACGTAACTCTGTATGCTACACACAAAAAAAATATTGGGTCAACCATCCAGAAGAATCAGTCATAAAATTGCTGCTTAACTTTTCTATAGCCAATATAAAAGCTCTCCAAGAATAGCTGAGCAGCGGGGTTCTTTATTTATGGAGTGACTAGTTGAGCCTGCTGTACACAAATGATATTCTATAGGGCGCTGTATGCCCTATTAAATTCTAGGGGCTGTGGAAATGATCTTTAAAATCAAATCTGTTTAACATTAGTGAGTTTTTAACTCGTTTGGCCTTGCCTTGGTCTGGTCAGGAGGGTTTTACTCTATTACGCATTGTTGATAATGCGGGTTTGTTTGGAAGCTTTCCTTCTCCATGACCGATGAAAGCAAATTATAATATTAAAGTACTTAATAGCAGTAAACAGTAAATATTTGCGAACAGTAAACTATACTGTTTTGAGTATTCATGTATTTCGGCCTTGCATAAGCCTCATCAGGAGGGTTTACTCTACCTCACATTGTGGATTATAAGGGGTTTTTGGAAGCTTTCCTGATCCATAGGATCGAGAATTTCAATTTATGACAATAAAGTGCTTCCCGGTAAACTTTGTTATTTCTCTAAACTCAACCCTTTTTTCAATATCAGACCAAAATCTGACCTGAAGTTCAAGTTAAGTGTTATACTTTACCTCTTCGTTCCAATTTTCAGCATGCTAGCTATAAAGACGTTTAATTGGGGGTGCCCAGTGACGTGGGGTAGGAAAAGGTCATATTTAAATTCAGTATCTTACGTTGTGACTACATTCTGACTAGTCTTGAACTACGAAATTCAATGTATTTGCGAAATTGTTAAATAGGGGTGCCATTCACAATAAACTGCCTTTGATAAGTTAGATACTTAGTCGAGTTCTTACATCTTACCGAAGCTTTTCGATTTTCCCGCCTATTTACAGTAACGTAGTATTTCGAATTTTAAATCTGACATTAAATTCGGTTGTTAAATGTGTCCAAAGCCCCACTGGGCATGACTTTATCTGTCATTGGATAAAATATGAGAATAAGACAAATTTATAAAAAAATCTGAGGAAATACATACTGAATCGCCAACTTTACATATCTTATTTATTTTCAAAAAAGATTTAAATTGCTAATTTAACCACTTTAAAATTAAAAAATAGTACGTGAGCGAGTTACCTTAATTTTAGTATTGTTGTGACCTTTAGGACGGGGCAAGTCGCCTTTGTTTCCAACGAAAACTAAAAATTTCACCTGTGTGTCACTTTTTACTAATACTGACATTGTTTTTTTTAAATCGACTTTTCGGCTTACTTGCATGAATTTTCGGCCGAATTTTCGGCTTACTTGCATGTATTTTCGGCCGAAAATTCGGCTTACTTGCATCGGATTTTCGGTTTTTCGGCTTACTTGCATGTATTTTCGGCCGAAAAATCGGCTTACTTGCACAACTTTTTTCGGTTTTTCGGCTTACTTGCATCTTCCCATATTGATGTTAATTGATAATATATTTTAGTAAATTATTAAATTACACTTAATTGCAATAAATTTTGATACTTTGATTTTTTTGCTCACAATGCGATGATAAGTCAATGTATGGTTCGACTCCGCAAAAATTATGGTGCGTCAAGCTTTCGAAAAAATATGAATGATACGACAAACCACATAATAATTTAGCAAAATAACTACAACTCCTAGACTAGGAGAGTTATATTATTTAACTTATTATTCATTTAACTTTACCAACTTTTACAATTATGACATTATGAGTTCACAGCACCAATCACACTTCTCTACATCATAGTCACCGACATGCGCTCCTTCTACCCCTTTTTACAGAAACAAACAGAAAAATCAATTGCATTCCTATCAGAAACACAAAAGGGATATTCCATTTTTGCAAATAAAACTACTAAAACCTTACAAAAAAGTATAAAAAAGGGTTACTAAAATCATTTCATAATATTTAGTCAAACAAAAATTACAAAGTTTCTTCCCAGTTCCATTAACTTGTCAGATAACGAATAAAACGTAATACAGTCAAAGATAACCAATAGGTTACCAAAACTGCTACTGTGTTGATCAATATTTCCTTCCATGGATCAGTTTATGTCTGTTCATCCCGAACTGTTCCGGACAAAAGCTTTAACTAAATAAAACAGTAATTAAGGCTAACAAACTGCAACAAAATATAAAAACATACACGAAATCCAATACTAAATGCTTAATCTCTCTGGCCTATATCTGATACACTAATTGTAAATTGATTGCATTTCATTTATTTTACACTTTTTAATGAAAATTCTATTCAACATGCCTGACCAAATTGACCAGATACCGGGTTATCGTATCATATATATTTAGCACTAGTATCAATCCGTTGCTATTTTAATTAATGATTCCTCCCATCAATCACTAGCTTTCATGTATCAACTGAAATAGCCACCCCATCCCAGAAACATATTATAAAAAATAACGGCCATTAGACAACAAATCAACTCAAAAATAGTCCAAGCCGTATGCCAATTCCGTCCTCTTTCTCTCTTCTTTTCGGGAAATTTTGTTTCCCTGCCAGTCTTCTGCTTGCGCCACTTGTCAGCCATTTCCTCCGATCTCCAAAAGATCCCTTGAGTACCAAATTGTCAAGAGCCGGAAGCTTAATGAATCCCAGTTCAAATGCCAAATCAGAGGGTAAATTCTTCACTTGCCCTCTTCCATTTCCATTATTAGTCAAATGTTACCCCGTAAAACCAACGACTCCAACTTATTGAAATCCCGAATACTTATTGTCTCGACCTCTTCGTCCTTCAAGTCACAATCCAAAAACGCGCTCCAGAAATCATTGTCCACTCTAAATCTCGGAACCAACTCCGGATTAGCTCCGATGAGTAGCCCATTAATCTCGTCATTTGATGCAATTATCCCCACAAGGTTAAACCGCGGAGATTTCAGCTTAGTCATGCGTCCAAAGATGTCACTCAACCCACTCAAGTCTTGGGGATCCAAAACACCAAGATTTGAGTTAACCAGGCTGGGAAATGTTTTCGAGATTTGCTCCATATCCTTCTTTGGAAATCGTCTACTACGGCCAGGTTGAGTTGCTCAGGGAACGTGTTGAGAAAGCATAAGTGTACGGATAATTGTGATTTTTTATAGCATATCGCGCGGGCGCATGAGTTTAATGAGTGTGTGTATAATTTAATGATATTTTGTGGCGTATCGAGTAAGATTTTGTATATATTTTTTGATGATACGGATTTAAGGGTTTTGATTGTGATGAACTTTTGATTAAATAAACGCACTGAGTGCAAAAGTAATTAATTTTTGTGAAAACAATTGATTTATTTATAAAACTGATACATAACTCCACAATAACCCATGAGTTAATCGTCTCAACTCCAAAATATCAGTCATAACTATCATTTAACCACATCCAACTTCAAAGTTAACCAATCATAACTCCAATTTCCCTGTTATTCTTGTCCTCTAATTAAAATCCGCCTATAAAACTAATTAATTTTATTACTTATGTAAACAAAAACCGTAAACTCCACAGTAACCCAAGAAATTAATCCTTTTAACTCCAAAATCCCATACACAACTCTCATTTAACTCCACTCACCTCCAGAGTATCGAAATAGTATTTCGTTGCGTTGGTGCGTGGGAAGGAGTGTTTACAATATTTTTTACTAGTTAATTTTGTAAAGAGTTTGATATCCTTAATTATTATCAAAATTGTAGTATACAAACACAAGGAAGAAGTTAGTGTAGCATGATAAGTAAAGGTTGAAGAAATAAAAATGTCAGTTTTAGAAGAAGAAATTGTTTTCCAAAGCATTTGATTTTTTGGGCTCATTTTGGAAATGGACTAACGTCATAGTAGTTTTAATCATATATTATTGGACCATATATTATCATCTGTCAAATCAATAAAATTTTAAAAGATTCTCACATAAATCCGGGCATCTGTTAACTGTTCTATCAGCCAGCCAGATCTATCTATATTTGCTATGAATCAGACATTGAGTTAATGCTTAAAGTTTCCACAAAAAACTCAAAACAAAAAGTCTAGTCCATGTTCACAGTTTTTTAATTTGCTTCCTTTTAAAATTTTGTTTCTATGGCAACGCAACATTGTTTTGAAAAAAAATACAAAATTCAAAACAGATGACATGTCAAGTCACATCAGATCATGTGAGTTCTATTTTGAATGTGTTGATTGTTCATTCCAGATTGGTTTCACTTCAAAAGGCTAATAAATCGACATCAAAATATGTATTGGTTTGGTTCGAGTTCCCGTTGATAACCAACTTATTGGCAACAAGGAACTAATCAAACACTTCCGGTCCAATTCCAAGTGTTATTTTGAAAACCCAGTAAGTTCGGGATATATCGCCAAACCCACCAACGAAATGATGCTTTTTCAAGAAAAAAAATCGAAAATCGTATGGTAATTGTAATATTTTACAAAGTATTATATGAACAAATCATTTCACATTTCAAACAGCCGTTAAAATAATTAATAAAATATACCATTTTGTTTCAATTGCAGATTCTACCAGTAGTTATACCAGTAACTTTGACTTCGTCTTTTCTGCAGAGATTGGCTACTTGAAATCAATTTACTATTCCGTATAGTCGAGCAACCAATTTTATTGCTAACGCCTCAAAATATCTGCAAGTTTATGGCTTCCAGCTTTAAAAAAGTAATAACTTCCACCCGATCACTACGCTGAGCTTGGTCTAGGATCATCATCATCATTCTCAGTGGAATAGTTTGAGCGTGAAGAATTTGATTGGGACATGTACAAGCAAAACATGGATCATCAAGTAGCCTTTCACTTTCATAGAGAACTAATCTGAAAAAGTTGAAATTTCAAGGGCAAGTCTGGCGTGTTACTAAAACGAGCATTCGATTCAAACTGACGTGGGAACAAGGCTACCGAAACTGGAGAAGGCACGACTTGAGCTTTTTTCTGTTAATGTCTTTTTGGAAGAGTGGTGTCGGAGTTCAGTGTTCTGGAATGTGACATCCTTGGATCTTTTCTTTAGCACCGACTTGGATGTTCTTACTGGCATTGTATGATTGACTATGAAAACTATGCGTCAAATCTTTTTAACATTTCCACAAGTGGTTTCCTTAAAAGTTGGATTTTTGGATGCTCGGGAGCTGGATGGATTGAGATATTGCTTTGGTCATATGGCTCAGTTGACATCTTTAGATATTATTATGACAGGGGAAATATCGGAGGATGAAATTTATGGTTTATTTATTGGAGCTGGACCGGAAATGGATAAGAGGAATTGAATATCATCGCAAGAAATGATTTATTGGACAAGGAAGACCTTCCCCTTGTCCAATAATGGTAAGCCTTGTATCATCATCACAGGAAGAATTATAACTTAAAATTGATTTGGATCCCGTAGGACCTGTAGGATCACGTAGGACCTGTATTATCCCGTAGGACCTGTAGGACCTTTAGGATCCGGTAGGACCTGTAGGACCTGTAGGATCCGGTAGGACCTGTAGGACCTGTAGGATCCGGTAGGACCTGTAGGACCTGTAGGAGCCCGTAGGACCTGTAGGATCCCGTAGGACCTGTAGGACCCTAACCTCAACATAAACGTAAGTTAATACTTTATTTCTAATCAATCATGCAGGCCCGACATCAGCTAATTCAATTGAATTATCCTGGTCAAATGACGTGGACGTGCGGTTTTTTGCGAGAATACCGCATGTATAGATCCGATCTGACTCACCAAGATACATACATATATGAAGATACATACATGCATAACATACATACATACCGAAAATTACGGTTGGCATGGAATATCTACGATATTTACCAACAAAGTAACTATTTGATAGATAGATACCAATATAGAATATTTTAATATTTCATTATCCTTCTATGATATTTTCACTATTTTTTGGCAAAAAACGTCCTGCAGCCAAATCATGCTTCATACCGCACAACAAATACCATACTTCTATTCACCTCAGTTAAAAATCCATGCACGCCGAATTTGGAACTTATAGCCAAATCAGAAGTATAATGTATTGTTTTACATATTGCCATAAACACAGTTTTTATTTCCTTCTCTCATCATCATCACGACATCACATAATCAGTTCCTATGTCATCATATACATCTAATACTGTAACTAACTGTGATTTTGTATAACTTGTGAAATTAATAAACTTTTCAGTGATTTAAAAAACATTTTTACATAAAACAACTAACGATAAGTTGCCAAACTAAGCCTGAAGATCAAGAATATAATCCATTTTCTATTAGACGATAAAACCAATTTTAAAAGACGCCCAAATGTTATTGTTAAAATGGCAAAGATACCATTTACTCGTCATAGTGAAAATTTGAAAAGTTTGGAAATGAACTTTTAGTAACAATTAGATTGATCTCATGCATGATGAAAAAGCAATAAGGCTAATGAGAAAATTAAAACCCTGCAATACTTCGGTGAAATTCATGTTGAAGGTATAAAGTTTAGAATATGTAACACCGGTAGGCCGCCACATTTTCAAAATAAAAATTGGCAACTTAAAAATTGTCAACTATTTGACAATGTTGACCTTTAAGTTCTGAAAAAAACCACATTGTCAAATGTAAGGTCGACATTGTCAACTTTCATAAATGCAGTTAGATATCCACTTCTTTTCAAATTTTATTCGATGGCATTGAATTATTATGGATCTATGTAAATTTTGCATTCAGATTTCTGCTAAGACTTACTTGAAGGGGATGGTGGTTTGGCCAAAAGGGTCCATCGTCACCATACACGTAAAGGATACCGAAAAAACTGCTCCAAAAATTTGATTTTACTTTCATGCTTTTACTCAGTGACATTGCCATAAACTTTAAAATGTAATAAAAAGTCGCGAATTGTTATTTAATTGCGCGTTTAATGGTGCGTTACACTTCTGATTAGGATAAGTAGTATTTGTCTAGCGAGGGGCTTGGCCCTGGTGAAAACATTTTTCCATTTACTGCCATGTTATTCGCCAGTTGAAAAGCCCCTCGCTAGACAAACACTACTTATCCTAATCAGAAACGTAATGCATCATTAAACGCGCAGTTAAATAACGATTCGTGGCTTCTTATTGCATTTTAAAGTTTAATGTCATGTCATCGATTAAAATCACGAAACTAATATGCACTCGATTGGTGGGTGGTAGGGTTAACATGAATTTAAATACAGTCAGGAGTGTTCGCAAAATCACTTTAGAACCATCCTCTCAAGAGAGTTAACTGGTATTTGAGATTTTGAGAATCGTTTAGACTAGACAAGTGCAATTGCGACTTGTTTTATTGCCTGTGCATGCGACACTTTTTTCCTGATGTACTAAAACTTAATCAAGACAAGAGGAAGATCAAAGTGGCGAAAAACAACCAACAGAAAGTAGTACAGAATCTAAATATAACTTTAAATTTCAAATTAAAAAGATTAAGTTCCGACTTTGATTTGAATTGGATCGTGTATTGTGAAAATTTAATAAACGAAAAACCCCTATCTAAATATTTTCCTAGTCCTTCATGGATTATGTTTGTAAATTTGTGCGATAATAAACAGTGAACATCTTTTTAAAATACGTCGGTTTTCTAATTCTTAAAAGTTGACATTTTTGACCTTAAATTTGACAATCTCGACCTACGTTATTTGACAATGTCGACCTGAAAGTTGACAATGTGGTAGTAGGCGATATGACGTAGAATCGTAACACCATTATTAGCATTCGAAATTGGCATTCGAATCGGATTGGTTAAACAACTCATAAATAAGACCACATATTAAACAAAAACTTCGTAATAAATCCTCCACTGCCAGAACCAAGTTTGAAATGAATGTACGATATGACAGCAATTATACGAACTTAAGGAGACAAATTTTTGAGAATTGAAAAGTAATTTTTCATTTCGAAACTTTTAATAATCAAATCATTCTTACAATTTTGGCTTTAAAAAATTAATGGTTAAAAAGGAAAGAAAACTTGCTCTCTCATTATTAAAAAACACGCGAACAGAACGGCATCAAAACCGGATAAGAGTTTTTAAAATCGATTCTAGACGTCACATCCAGAAGTTTAAATACTATTTTCAGAACTCCAGATTAAATGCTTACAAATAGTTAAACCCAGAACAGTTTTCTTAATATTATTTACGATTTGAAAAATAAATTACCAGATCTTAATGTAGATATTTGCTAAAACTACAAAGGGATGTTTTCTTGGGTTGTACAAAGTTTACAACGAAATGCGAATGCTCCATACACTTTTAGCAAAATGGTAATTTATTGAGGATAATAAAATCCAAGCTAATTTGTTTTACATCCACTGCTGTAATGAGGTAATTTCAGTGTTGGAAGGCTGTAGCGTCATTTTTCTTTCTTATAACGACATCGCATTTTTGTTATAGTGATTGCCAAAGCAGTCTCATTTTAGTTAAGCAGTGTCATTTTAGTGCGTGTGTAAAAGTGGTCTCAGTTCAGGCTCTAGCAAATGAATGTAAAAGCTATTTCGCGCATATGTATGCATTGAACGTAGAGCAAAGCAGTCTTTCTAATTTCTCATTATATTCCATGAAGTGTCTTTGACTCTAGTTATTTATTTATTTATTTATTCATTTATTTATTCAGAAAAAATAAGGCGTATCTTACACAGTGCTAATACACGTAAATAGCACCGAAGATGATACGTTAATTTACAAGAGATCAC
>JAQFXM010004999.1:0-15864 GCA_034693345.1 Entomobrya multifasciata
AATTTTTTTATTGCATATATCGATAGAGACTTCAAAGGTGATCAACTTTTGTCAAGACACCATGGGTCAAATCTGACAAACAGGGTCACTAGGGGTCAAAAACGTTTCTCGATATGACGTTTCTTCACATGTCTCTACATAACATGTCATCCCATAACAAAGATTCATCCTTCGTCTTCGTTTTCTCTTCATGTCTTGACATGACTGGTTGTTCTATTTGTGAGACGGTACTATTAAGTCAAATTACCTAAACTATATTCCCTGTATGTAGTCAAGATTAAAAACCATTCAATGTACTTTTGCCAACTATGTCAGAGTTAAACGAGAACTTAAATCTGAGTCAAATCTTTTTAGGAAATTGTCCAAAATGTCTATATCCAAGTAAATTTTCATTAATGAGATCTTTTCCGGAAAATGCTTGTCGGTTGACGGTCTTCATAGTTATATACAATTGTAGGGCAATGTTTTCTCTAAGAATCAAAGCAGTTTTGTTGCACTTTGTCACATGCATGCTAGGAACTTGTTCAATACTTTCGGCAACACCATAAGACGCATTATCATATTTCCATTCTGGCAGCATTTTGGAAGCGTTAATATAGTACCAAGTTCTCTTGAGAAACGTTTCTTTGAGAATAGCAAATCTCATTCTACGAGATTTTTCAATTCATGATTTCATGCCAGAGCTCAGAGACAATACGAAAAGCTTCGTGTTTGTTTTCGTGCAAAAATTCTTTTCCAATATGCGTATTCTTTTTTAAGACCGAATATACAAATTCTAAAAGGAAAAATTGTCGTGTTTGAATGCTGAAGTTATTCTTAGCTAAACTGTCAAACGTATCAAAGGGAATCAAGTCAGGTTTCATTGTTACATTAGTAATATTTTTACCCTTGTACTCATTGCAAAGCCCGAGAAAGATTAAGGGTAAGCAAATAAGTAAAATTCTTCGATCTTCTCATAAATTAGGTCCAAATGTTTCAGATGACTGATCCAATATGGATGTAACCAGGGAAAATAAATTGTAGGAAAAACAAATTGTATTGTATAGGTTGGAGCATCAAATGGGAACACTAGTTCATTTAATCTGTAGTTCCAGTTGGAATGTTTTTACAAGAACTACCAAAACGAAGTTGGCTCCAAATGACAAACCATACCGATATCTTGCAGGTATCCCAAATGATTTATTTTTTGCTATAGGGGGTAAATTACAACAAACTCAAATGAATCACATCACAAGGATGACAATACGAACTATGTATGCTTAAAACTTTCTCATTTAAATATACATCGAAAACGAGAATGATTTCAAGTCGAATAACAACACCAAAGCCTTTTACCGTATGAAAACATTTTTTATGATAGGCATTTTTGAATGTTCCGTTTGTAATAATTCCTGCGAAACCCATTTCACCTGTTAATCGAAACCTTATTTTGCATATGAAACCTTGTATAATAGCTAGTTCTGCCTACAAGTTTGTGTCTTCTCGTGCGCAAAGAAACTGATGCCATGTATTATCATGAAATAAAAAGGGGATATGGCTGAACAGAGTCTGATAAATGAATAGTTTTTTTATTATTACAAAATTATTTCACATTAAATTTGACCCAGACGCCAGAATCATTTGTAATGAACAAAACATTTATTTATAGTGTAGTCATGATTATAAGTAACAAAGTGAATGACGTCATGTGAGTAAACGATAGAAGCACAATATTATAAAATAAGGATCAGGGTAAATAATAATAATTCAACTTTATTGCAGACCAAAAACAAAATTGTTACAGATCCATATTGGATAAATAGTAAATTTGAAAGAGAATACATATTTGCATTCCAAATGAAATTTTTACATGTCAGAGGTTCATCATACAGATCTTTACTTTAAACGATGATTTGTGTCTTGAACTAATCACGTCAAGGCAAGAAGAAACGACAAATGGTAAGTTTATGAATCTGATTACAATATGTCACGAATTGCTTTCGAAACCCGTTTTACCTCGGGTGCGACATCGTTAAAAATTGTCTATAACAAACGCGTCATCATCCGTACTCAAGTTAACTAAATTATAAAACATCTCCACCAAACTACTTATTTTGTGTATGAAAATATTTACTTCACAATAATAACTATATTTAAAAATAAGAAATTTTGTCTACAGTTTTGTTTGAGTGTAAACCTTTCAATTAGAGAATATTCCTACCTAGGTGTTTTATTACATTCTAGCCTGCATTGTTGCTCGTCCGATAATTGTAACATTTGACGAAAATATTTTCTCATCCTAAACATTTTTAGTTTCTCTGCTAGGCACATGCAACAGAGATTTTCCCCATTTTGAACATCAATCTTGCTACCATTTTCAATCAAATGTATAATGAAGTCTACTTCAGAGTGGTTTTTTAAACAATAATGAAGGATTGTGTCACCTTCTTTATCCTTTACGTTAAAATTTGCACCTAAATTTCGAAATATCTCTAGAGAATCTATTTTCAATCTTGCTCCGAAGAAATGCACTGCTTCTTCTAATGGAGTTAAGCCATTTAATTTACACTTTAAATTGATATGCATGAAGTTTCGACCGGCCACAAGAGCCAACGTGTTATGATAAGTACTGGCATTTTTCAACCAAATTTCCGTTTTCAAATCATCATAACCCAAGCTTAAAATACTTTCTGCTTCAATCGACGTTTCATTAACATTCACATCCAACTCCTCAATTATAAGTTTCTGAAGCGATAATACCTGTCCAGGTTTTATCCACTTATTTTCCCTAGCCTGCATTGGAGAAAGTAATAATAAAAAGCTTAGTCCATTATTATCCTTCCGTTCGATTTCCTGACTGCTATATTTGTGGACAAATTTAATGAAATTCTTTAAATCACTTATGAATCGACTTGACGCAAATAATTTCTTTTGGACTTTTCCATGGCGAGATACACGCCAAGCATCTGGTCTCTTCATTAGATCTAAAATGTAATGAAATATCCCACCATCACCTTTTCGCAACTCTGCAATTTTGTCAAATACGTCATCCCCTCGCTGCCTCAAGTTTGTAATAAAATACTTAGCTAAACTAAAATGGCAATTTTTTATTGACCATAATAGCAGTTCGTAATGATTGTCATATTGCAACTGTTGACACAGTTTAAAAACACACCGCGACGGTGCTCCAGATGTCACAGCTAAATATAAAACTTGATTACACACAGTTGTGTCTGTTTCATCTACCCACAGACTAACTAAAAGCCCAGCTAAATGCCATTTGAAACCCTGAAAAGCAGCGATTAAAAAATGATTTAATGATTTCTCTTGATTAAGAGGATGTTGACGTTTTTGATGAGTTTGGAGCCATTTTAAGCTACTTAGGTCATTTAACTTTCCAATGTGTTCATCTACAAAATACCAAATTGAAAATCTAATCATCTCACATTTCACATCGGGCTTACCGAAGAACAAAATGTTGTCAAATGTTTTCTTTAAACAGAGGTTGCCCAACTCGCCTGTCTCAAGAACTTGAATTATAAACCGTGCAACAAAGAAGTCAGCATATGTTAAATGTGTAAATGCAAGCGGTTGGGAACTTGTAATAATACCCATTTTACCATAATTGTCAGCATTCAAGAAGTTTAAGGCTAATGGTTTTATAAAATGATAAACAGCTTGTGGAAACTACTAATGCCAAATAGCTGTGCAACTGAAGATAAATTTCTCTGTGCACTTTAAAATCATTATCATATTCATCAAGTTTAAATCCGAATTTCTTTCTGAACATAAACGCAAACTTTTTTTTGGTTAAAGATTCGTACAGTTCTCCACCAGATACAATTAATTTGACGTTATAAAGCTCAGTTACCTTATCTTCGTAGAGCTCTGCAAGCATACTACATCCCAATGGCGAGTCTGTCAACACTTTTGGAATGATTTGATCGGAAGTAACACGAAAATACCTGAGAAAATGAGTAATGTACGATTCTATGTTTAACATGTAATATTTTCTTCCCCAGGACTTTCTAAAAAAATATTCTTTATTTTCATCATTAAATGCCGTAAGACTACATTCAGTGAACCCTATTTGTTGTGCTGCACTAGGAAGAGGTTTTGTTGAAGTTATCCATAATCTAATTGTATTGAAGCTATTTTTAATAAAATCTAATGCTTTCAAAGCTAACTCTAAGTTTTTGTTGGGAACTTCATCCAAGCCATCTAATTGTAGTTCTATTTTTGCCCCGCTATTATATTTCTGCTCTAGCCAGTCATTAAGAAATTTTCTTTCACATTCAACCTTCCATCCTACAATTTGAAAAATAACAAACTTAATGTCGTACTCATTACACTTTCTATTTCCAACTTGAGTTTGAAGAAGATCCACAAAATTTCTAAACGAACTAAATATAACCAAACTATTTTTGATCATTTTCCCCAAGTTTAATAAAAGTTTTGATTTGCCCATTCCAGAATCGGCAAGAAAGAAAACTGTTTTAATATTTTCTAATTGAATTACCTTTAGAAGCTCAGATTCGCAAAGAATTTGTTTGGATTCTTGGTTGGGCAATGGAAAAAAGGGTGGGTTAAATATCTTTTCATCATTCAATCGAATAAAGCGAGCAAGTCTTGGCCAAAGTGCAGCTTCACATTTTCCAATTATTTCGTCCGTAAATGTTCTCGGCTCTGTTAACAAAATTAGCTCACAATCTACTTTTATACTATCTTTCTCATCCAGTAGTTGATCTGCATTTTTGAATTCCTCAATTTTTTCAGTACTCAAAAACATTGTCCGCCTCCATGTTTTTTTCGTGTAATCTACATCAACATATACCAATTTTGTTCCAATAAAATTCTGATTCATAAAAGCTAATTGCCGTTCTACATAAATACCCAGGTATTCGGGATACTTGTAGTCTGCAAACAAAACTGGTTTTTCATTTTTTAACAATTTGTTCAACAAACTACCTGATAATGCCCCTGTCATTGTACTGTAATCTGGAAAAACATTTTTTATTTCAATGTTCCTGTTTTGAATACATACTTGGCCCTGTTCAAAAATCAACTTTTGCCTGTTTGTCGACAAATTACACCCTTTTATTGGGGTCTCAAATAACCCAAAACACAAACTATTTTGTTCTCTAAATTTGCCTAGTCCCTCCGCAATATTTTCTGTTGTTAAGTCCTTAAGATCACAAAAAACAACAACCCTGCAATTACAGCTTTTGCAATTTTCCCATACCTTATCGTCCGTAATATCAGAGGTCAGTATTATGATGAATTTTTCACTTTTTTGCGCTGATCCAATAAACTCATTGACGTTTGTAGTGGGACACGAATGAGACACTGTCAGAGTAACGTTGCTATTTGAATTAACACCAACAGCAATGCAAGTATTCTTATCCAGAATTGCGGCTAAATTGTGAAATCCTCGAAATTCTAGTGAGACGCTTCGTCCTTCAAATCGTTTGAAGACATTCCCTGTGAAATTATAAATAAAAAGGACTATAAAAAACTGTTAGAAAGTTAAATAACTAAAACATTTACAAAAAAATCACAATTTACCGTTTTCTAAGTCAGAAGTCAACGAATATTTCAGTTCGTTTTCGTAAGTGCTTAGATCTAAATAGGCGTCTTGAAAACAGTCAATTCTGATATCATAAGTAGGGTAATAATTTTCCAGTTCCTCTTTAAATTTGTAAAACTTGAGCCATAGAAATGGTACAAGTTTTGGGAATTTGAAGTTCCAAAAGGCAACAAATTGATTTTTGTTCAGTTGATATTTTCCGTTCTTGCCCATGTAGAAAAATTCAAAATGTCTTCCATCTTTTCCTAAATTGTTCAGCTGTTCCTTCACCGCGTCCTTTAACTGTTGAATGTGTGCGATCTTGTGGCGAATCACATAAAGTAGCTCAACAACCGATTTTTTCTTGGAATCAGCATTTCTGTCATTTGGCCTATCAAGATTGAAACGGTCCTTTCCTTTTTCATCCAGCTTGAAAATATTCCAATATTCAACTCCCATCATATCCACAAAAGTTTGTGTACCAAGAACTTTACTACTTTCAGTAATTAGCTGATTTACGAACTGATTATCCTTCTGGCTGAACAAATTAAAAGCGTCATGGTAAAAATCGTAACATTTTTTGGATGACCAGAGATAAGGTCCCACCAAAAGGGCTTCAAGCCCTGCTGTGTTAGCACTCATTTTTTCCAGTGTTTTTCTAAACCAAGTTCATTCAATAAAAAGTTTTAACGAATTATGGTACATTCTTTAGTACATCATAATACATTCAGCTTTCAACTTCAATTTAATTATTAGTTGAGACTTATTTTTACCTATTTTGAATTGAAGGTTAAAAGTGTGTGTACTTGGTGAGGTATTTAAATCCGAATAATCATTCCATGTAGTCTTGATACACAATTGAGTTTTTCCTAAATATAAATAAATCTTATTAGTTTTGATTTTTACCAATAATATTTATACGTTGTTTAGAAAACCAAATTTATT
Organism: Entomobrya multifasciata; assembly: GCA_034693345.1. Lineage (NCBI taxonomy): Eukaryota > Metazoa > Arthropoda > Collembola > Entomobryomorpha > Entomobryidae > Entomobrya > Entomobrya multifasciata. Next base: position 6,491 of record JAQFXM010004999.1, read on the forward strand.
CTAACTCACCTTGTCATGGTTTACAGATCTATTTTACTTATGTGTCATAATTGCTGAAAAAGTACTAAACTGATAACCAATTTTGTATAAATTTCAGTCATCTCTCATATATAAACATCACCAACTTTTAACTGACTGACCGAGTACAAACCAAAACTGCTATTTTATAATTACTAACACGTATGATACTTCACAAATTTTAAAGGTAAACCTTACTATCACTATCTACTCCAATATTATATGGAGCCAAAGTAGTGAGCATCTACTGTTGCGGATACAAAAAGACAACTGTGAGTTTAAAGCTCCGATTTCCTTTCTCTTGAAACATTCAAGTAGAAAAGGAACATATTGTATTGTGGTGTGGGCTGTAAATTCAGCATGGAATGATCTAGCAAATTCGCTACTAGTACAGGTGAGGGAGCACTAGTGGTTAAGTGAATATACAAGAATAAGGGCAGATATTCATAGCAGGCGGCCTTTTTGTAGTACCATCAAAAGAATCCTTTTTCACACCTTTCACCTGCCTTTTTCTGAACTAAAGCGTGTAGAATATCTTCCTATACATTTCGACGTCAATTTTGAATAAGTACCGATGGAATTTTACAGAAACTGAAGGATTACCTGGGCAAACTCCCAAAATAGCGATCAAAGCAAGTACAAGATATTCCGTATGGGTTCGGTTGATCTGAATAACGGAGCTTCTAGCACAAAGCTTATGCATGCACTCAGTAGTTGGATGGCTGGATTTCTTTCCTTTATTCTTTAGTACGTGCGCACACACGTATGTTAAATCATGATATGCTGCCACTGTAAATGCTTTTGAAGTTAGAAAAAGCCGACAAAAATATTCGTAAATGAGACGGGGGATTATTTTTAGTTAAGATGTAAATTATGAGCGGTCGGTACCAAGCAGGTGTGTCATTAGCATTTCTAGTTTTAAAATACTCTGCAGCTAAATTACTGTATGTACGATGGTATCGTAGATTGGTCTAAATAGTCTACTTGGTATATTTTTTTGTGTTTTGTCTGCACGGGCACTCAACTCTATCGTCCAATTTTTAAAGAAAATATGCAGCAATTTTAGATCACCAAATTAATTACAGATCCTTTATGATAGACTGACACAAATCAATACATTTAAAATTAGAGGGCTAAACCATCAAATTTATTTTAAAGAACAGAATGTTGTGCAATACTTGTGCAACAAATATTTAATAGGTTTAATCTTCTAAAATAGGTTTCCCAGTTCATGTGATTTAATTACTGTTTTTTAAATGACCACAAGTTCCTTAATATTGCAAACCTTCTCATAGGATGAGCACAAATTCAACTTATTCAGTTGACTGTATAAACCTACTGTGCCATTCTACCCAATACTCATTTCTGATTTCGATGTGTAACCACCATTGTTCCTACATAATTGATAGCTTCGCTAAGAAGACTAAGGATATCCAATAGTAAACTAATGTGAAATTACTTATTACAGGACCAAAGTAACAAAGTGCGTGTACATCTCCAAAAACGTTACCTGCCGTACACATCACGATTCTCATTAAATATTTGAAACCATGCCTAAGATTACGAATATCATTTTTAAACTCGTTTGTCGTTCTAAAAATCTGATTATTAGTTTACTTTATTTCGTTTGTGAATAGAAAAGTAACATGGAAAAAATAAAATCCTTGGATGGCATTATTATTTGATGCTTTTATACCAGCCAAAGAAAATAATAATCGTGCTGTATAACAATCAGTAGACCAGTAAAAGACTAATCTTCTTGTAAAGTGAAACCATAAATCGTATCAAGTAATTTAAAATCTAGTAATAAATGAGCATGAAAAGCAGAGTTGCACAGAATTGAGTTAGGAGGAAAACTAATTCAAAGCGAGGAAATATCCCCATCTTTGCTCTACTGACAGTTGCTCTTCGATTAAATATTTGGTACGTATTTATTTCGGTATCAACTGATGTCTTCGTTTATTTACTGTTGACAGAGAGCTTTCGTGTAAAGAAGTTTAAATCTTTTTAAGATTTATTTTTGAGGTTGGCATCATAACGTTTTAACAAGGCGTTCGAATTATTTTCTGTGTAACTATAACTTGGGGGTTACATTGTATTTGCTCAGTTTTATACCAAAACATGTTTCAGTAAGTGCAATTATGATTGCTGCACCGATCATAAACGTTTTCAAAACTTTTGCTGAGTTTCTTAACAAAGGATTTCAACTAATACAGGATAAGCTTGCAGCTGAACATTTATTAGAGTATGGTTATGAAAATCATATAAATATAATTGTAAAATTTGTAAAACTGAAATGATTGTCATAGGATATGAGTATAATAAAAATATATACAATGCGTCAAAATGTTGGAAATTATTTGACTGGAGAATCGGAAAAAACGGTTGGACGGATCATGGCATTTGCTGTCGACTTTACCTTACTCTACAGTTTCAAGAGTTGGCTGCACAATTTTGCCAACGAACTGACGAAGTTTGGACCAATGTGACATTCCATTCAGTAAAGAAACCCTATGAGAATAATGTGGAAGTAATATAAATGCATGTCAATAGAGCAAAAGGTGTTCCAAAAGATGTGGCTAATAAGCTTGGAAAATATTTGAGTGTTTTTCTTTTCTCACATATTACTTTAAAATACATTTGTTTAGAATAATTATTGTTTAGTATTTTTCAATTTTGAAACCATCCAATTAGAATAATTCTCGTTAGAAAAGTTCAACTTCGAACACCTTTATTTCAACCATACACAAAATCGCCTGCGTGATTATATCATTAGTTGCCTCAAAATGTATATTATTAAAAGAATCCTGAGCCACGTGAAAATAAGACTCATTTGATTTCCTAGAAGCTTACAGACCTCTAAGTAATTCATTGGTAATATTTATCGAATGCTTTTAATAACATATGACCACCTAGTATTTTAGTGGTCAAATATATCTAAGAAAACCAAACTTTCAAACTTAATTTTGGTATTATGACAACAACAACAACATGCATTCGTATACTCATATTTTTATCCTGAAACTCGTTGAAATTTTACTTCTTTAACTTCTCTTCATTCATTCATTCATTAATTCCATTAGAACGGTGCCCCACCCTGGGTCATTATGCTGCTCTCTTGAAAACCTCGAATTAGCGTGATGTGTGACGAGAAGCTAAAATATTCTATGCATGCAACGGAAAACAAATGTCAGTCCAACAAAAAAAGACTTCTCTATCATCAGCAATCTCCAGTTATGCATCAGAGATAGTTTTTCAAAATTAGGTTCTCAAATTGATACAATATTTCGTTTAGCTAGGTATTCTAAACTATTTACTAACAATGTTTTTAAACAAGTCAACATAAAAAAATTAAAGGAAAAGAAAATTCTGATGCAATAGTTGCCACTTGTCTCCATGAACCTGTTGTTTAATACCTCTATGAATACCAGTACCAAATTTATGAACCAACAACACATAATTTTACAAAACATAAGGACTAGTCATAAATTCTCAGCCTGTTAGTTTGTGTGGTCAAATTTAGGGCCAAGCTAGATTACTAATCTTGCAAAACTAATATCAGATGTGGCTCTGAGTTTCTAAGCGGTTATGAGTTTTAATGGGCGATCGATTAAGACGCGTGGCCACTTGAAATCTCATGGACCTGGATTTGAATAAATTAACATGTGGACATGTACACAGCCTTGAGTTTTGAGTACCATTAAACCCGTCAATTTAAATAATAAATGGTACATTTTGCCCAGCTCGTTAAAACCCAATACGCTTTTAAATCGTTTAAACCGATACTCGCGGTTTTTTGTCCAAAGCCGTACTTTTGACTATGCCTTATTATTATAATAAGTAGCTTATCGAATTTTCTGTTTGTTCACTATTCCCATCAATTTTAGAATGTGCTGATAGGTTTTTTGATGACGTGTTTTAGGTTAGATTTTAAATTGGATTTGTGAAGAATATTTTTATACCTACGCTAGTTTTCATTTTGATAGACATATAACATTGTTTTATTGTGAAATCAGTTAAGTTGTTTAAACAGTAGCTCAATCGTTGTCACTCCTATTCAATTGGGTTTATATTTCTCGTTGACAAGTTAACTCATGAATTGCTTTTACTCCAACCTTAAAGTACCAACCTTTAATTTTGATGACGATGTTTGCTAGTCAGGCGGCTTGTCTAACCAAACGATTCTTACAGCATTGAAAGTTCATACACATTTAGTAAGTTACGTGTTTTATTGTTACCTCGTGCGCATTTTAAAGTTGGTTATTGTTCCCATAAGACTTGAAAGTCTACCGTAGTCCTACAAAATTTGAAAATACTAGCATACTAAAATTGCTTTGTTTCGCGAGCAAACCTTAATTATTGTTCCACGATTCTTCCATATTTTAATAGTTATTATTAAATAAGTTACACTGATATTTTAATTTTTCATATTGGGACATGGAATAGTGGTGAATAGTCATAAGTCGCAGTTTTGTTTCTTTAAGTCTAATTGCATCGTTTCATATCAGAACGATTGAAATTATTTTTACAACATATTTAAGTTTAAAGCAACTGAAGTCTACTTTTCGAACAGTTTAATTTCCAGTTTATTTCCACAAAACAAAAATTAGATACAAAAGTAAAACAAGGAAGAAAATACAACTGTACCTTCCTTTCCTAATAATTACCATCAAAACTGCCGTTATAAATACATACTTTCACCCTCTGGAATGCTTCGAATATTGTCACTGCACACTTGACATCAGTGGTTACGGCATGCAAACTACTCTAACTAAGCAACGTGAAAAATTTCAAACATCTATTTCTGAAATTGAAATAGTTTTGATAAACCTTCACAAATTTCTTTATACTAGAAGATCGACAAAAGACTTTATTTTAAGGATTTTAAGGGATTTGAGCGCATGGAAAACGCAAATATATTTAGTAAGCAGAATTTTTTAGAATACCGTGTGATTCATTTGCATATTTTTAACGAGTTTTCAAAAGACATTGCTTATGAGCATCTAGGGGTTCTTTACAAATCGTACGTACCCAAACAAACAATTTGGCCTGTCTTCACTTAGAATATTGTGTTAACTTATTTCTTCACAAATAAAAGGCAAGTTATGGATTTAAAATTCATTACGCTGCCAACTAAATGGGAGTGGCCCATCAAATTGGTCATTTTTCTAGAGTCTACTCACACTATGACAGTTTATATTCCCTGTTTCTCTTGTTCCACTGGATACAGTTGGGAACTTCGATATAGTATACATTTAATAGGCATTGATTTCAATGAAATTCAGAAAATTTCGTTGATTTGGAAGTCTATGAATAAAAACTTTAAGGGTTATTCTAAAATTTCGGAACCGAATGAAATTAATGGACGCCCAAACTTTGGTAATGGTATTTGTGATGCATCTTATCAGAGACAAAACTGGACCCCTATTGAGAATCTCGAATATTTGTGCGACGTTGAAGACGAGTTCTGTAAGATTGACGAAACTAAAGAATGTGTTTTTGGAATAATACTGTCATTCATGAATTGTACCAGTTATACTTGTAAGCAACAAATTAGTCAATATATACACTACTTACCAAGTCGCTTTACGTTTACAGAATCAAATAATATTCTATCATATGGAGCTACATCTTACGGTTACAAGTTCGCTTTTTACGCTGACAAATCCGACTTGCACTCGAGTTCATGCTTTCACTTTTTTGTTAACTTTTTAAAGATCGGTAAATCTAGTTTTCTTTCATTCTTAATGGTTTTGATAACATCTACGCTGAAAATTTTAGAGTTCCCTCAATCCCTTAAATGGGTTCTTACATCAGTTTTGGAACAAAGCAATTTTAATTTTAGGATTAACTTCAAAATAAAGCTGATTGTTGGTACGTGGCTTCTTATTGGCTTAATTATGCGTAATGCTTATACCACTAAGATGTTTTCTATGCTTACGCTTGACCCGAAGCATGAAAATATCCCTACGTCATTTGATGAAGTAATTAATCAAACAATGTTTCAGGTGATTGGTGATTTGACGACAGTAAAGCACATTTCAGCATTCACTGATAGTATCAGTTGTTGTACTCAAAGTCGGGTTGCGAAATTTCGTGAGAAAAAATTCTATGAACGGCTTAAGTTATTTTATCCTAATGATAATTTTAAAGTTGATCACATTTTTAATATCTCTAAAGCTTTAGGTGCTCAATATGCGACATTCAATATAACCAGCAGAGGAAGTTTCGGATTTCGAGACGGTGAGTTTTCGAAACCAGTATCAAATGTTTTAAGAAACTTTGTAGTAATTTATCGGACAGTTCCTGATAACCGAATACCAACAAAATCAAATTACAATTTAATTCCATTATTAAATTTCTTCGGAAGTCGTATCGCGTATACCAATAATTATCATGAAAACTATACGGATTTCAATTTGTGGTACTTTACTCATCGAACATTTTTTGTGGAGTGAGTAGCCCCTAAATTAGTTGCAGTATTTGAGTCGGGAATCTGGGAGAGAACAAAATCGTTATACATTAAAGATATAACGCTTTATAATATTCACAAATATAGCTATCAATTTATAAACCAGTCTTTTTTTTCTTTGAATACTTTAAGTTCCAGTTTTTATTCAAGTCATCTTAAAATTGGTATTACGGAGTCTGAAGTAAGTTTACATAATTTGGTAATTTCTTTTGGATTATGCTTCATTTTGATAATTCAAGGACTCTTAATTTTTATCTGGGAATATTGGCATGGCTAAGCTATTGTTTTTCTAATGCAATTTATTGACTGGCAAAATGAATTGGTTCATTTGATTCGCATTTGGAGGGCTTGTTTATTAAGTACCTATCTATTTGTTTGGGGTCGTATTCCAAATATTGCGACGGCAAACATAAAAACAATAAAATTCAATAATCCATTTGATATTTAAGAACCACACTATATTTTATTAGTGAACCGTTGATGTAAGTTTGCGTATGCTTTTGGTTTCCTTAATGCTACTTATATAACAAAAATGAACACGACTAAATGTCAACTAATTGAATGATAAAAGGTATTTATTGGGATTCAGTTATCATAAAAGCCAAACCTTGAGAAAGTTACACCTTGAGAAATCTTGCTTGTCATTTAAAATCGATGTTTAACACACCTAGTATAATTCTGATAAACCTAATGACAACAAAATCATATTATTACTTAGGTCCATTAATAAATGTTTTCGAAGATTGCATAGAGTAGGCCAATAATTATCATGTAAAATATACAGATTTCAATTTGTGATACTATACCCATCGAACATTTTTTGTGGAGTCTTTAGCCCCTATATTAGTCAAAATATTTGAGGAGGGAATCGGGGAATGAATGGAATCATTGTATGTTAAAGACATTATATGTTATAATATTATGAAATTTGGTACTCGTTTTGTAAGCGACACAAACTATTCTACGTGTTATTCTTTATTTAGCTCCAGTCGTCCAACAGTTAACCGCATACAATCAGACTTAAGTTAACATGCTTTAGAAGTGCCTTTTGGAACATGTTATATATTGCTAACGCTAACCATATTAGTTTTTATACGGGAAAGGTACCATTGATACATTTTTGTTATTAACAATGTCAGATGTTTTATTTATTAGCTTCATTCAAAGCTTAGATCCTAGAGATTACATAATTTCAAATCATAATTTTTTTATTAACATTTTTACACAAATATAATAATACAAGTTCATGTTTTCTACTCTATATTAAAATCAACTTTGGCACTACGCAAAAATTCGTTTCTTTTTTGTTTAAAATACCATTTGCACAATAATATGAGCATTTGTTACAACTTGAGATTCCAAGAGTTTTATTTTGTGAACTAATTTAATTCTATTACAAAATCAATTACAAAAATTTATACATATATTTCTTTGAAAGCTCTTTTTTCCTAAAATGGTGGCTTTATGTGAAAAAATTTCTTCTCTAGCATGTAACAATCAGCTCCACATAAACCACTGTGATTTTACTTACATCCAGTAAAGGCATACAAAGCTTCTTAAGCATAAAATTTACAATGTTTAAAACCTAAATATATAAGACAGCAAGTTAAGCCAAAAGTACAATCTGATTGTATGAGTAAAAGTTGAACTCATAATTTTGTTTTATGATTCGTGCAGTCTTTTGCCTGTACAACACCGAATAATTTTAATCTGCCATCTCCGGATCGACACAACAGCAAAAGACACTCACCGAATAATTTGACCATAACTCGGGATAATTAGGATATCGATATTACATAGCTTTGTTGAAATTGCCAACTATGGCTTCGCAGTAATCAGCTTTGGAGTGCTGTGATGATATACCATTTGAAGTTTTAAAAGTTTTTGTCCAAATTTACATTGAAGTTACAGACTATTTATTTTTCAATGCTATATAATTATGCAAAGCTTTAAGGAAGATGTTTTATGCCTGAAAAAATACTTACTCCGAAAACCCCCTAATAAAATAATTCCTTTTTTCGTTTAGTTGTTGCTTCATAACAAAGTTTTTGCATAATTTCACGGTTAAATTCCACTTTGTGCAGTCAGTTGTTTCAAAACTGGAGCGAATAAACACTTGGTTTTTAAAGTATAGAGTTTTTATACGCTTTGGGTAGATCTCATAATTGTTTTGTAAGCCTGACAAAATTAAAGTAAAACAACATGTCTTATGTCGTTTCAAAAGTTTAATCTGTTTATTGGGGCATTCATGCATATATATCAGGAATTCTTCAAATTTTGCCCCTCGACATTTAATCTTTATGTTTTATTCATTATTCCTCATAAATCGAATGAAATTGTTGTTATATTGTTTGCTCCTTTTTGCGTTACAAGTAGTGCCTTTAAAATATCATATTTGTCCAGTAAAAATAAAATTGTTGCGTACTTAAAAAATTAGGAAATGATAAACCATTTAATCCAATAGATTTGGCTTTTATTTCCCTAAAGTTCTGAAACGTTAACCTGAATAGTTAGTGCATCTATTATTGTGTGTGTAAGTTGGTTCTATAACTTGTGGTCGTAAATAACTACCAAGATATCAGAAACTTTTATTAACAGAAGATGAATATATTGGTGTCCACTAAAAAGTATTTTAAATCTTATTTTGAATATTAATGATTACAAATGATTGTAGTGATAAATACTTGAAAATTTTGCCATTGACCATTACTTAGACGTTTAACTTATTAGACGAACACTTGAAAAATTAAATTTTATGTAACTTAAAATCATAAACATGAAGTTAAGATTCTTTGAGATCATTTTTTCGATAAGTGGACAATGTAATATATTATTCGGTTGGTCACAAAGTAGTTCCTTGACTATTTTTGAAAACTGCACACTT
>JAQFXM010005000.1:0-15860 GCA_034693345.1 Entomobrya multifasciata
CTCTTCCCCAACCGAATCGCAGTGTTCTTTGGTTGAGTTGCCAAGTGGAAGCGGACTGCAGGAGCCCTTGATTAAGACTCCGAGTGGAACTGGTGAGCCTCTGTTTCCGAGATTTCAAGAGTTGGAGGATGTGAGTGTGACTCCTGTGACTCAAGCTTCTGGGATTGCTGCTCAAAATGAGCGAAAGCAACAAGAAAAAGGGAGAGGATTCCGAGAACGGAGGAATAGAGAAGGAATCTGGAAAAGGCGAAGCCAGCATAATCTGTCATCTGAATCTCATGGGCAAGCCCCTGCTTACTGCCATCGTAAAGTGAAGATTCCACCTCTGCCAAAGAACTACAGTCTGATGGCCTTGAACCAGAAATATTACAAGAATCCACCACTCAAGCTGCCAGAGTTGTCCGAGGAAGAAAAGCATACCAATATGATCGAAAGTATGAGAAACGAAGTGGTTGGTGATGAGGGACCATCCTTGATTCCCCCGAGATCCTTACCGTCAGAGGTACACTTTTTTGGTTTCACGGAGGATGGTACCGCAATGATAAAGTTCTTGGATGAAAAAAACGAGGTAAGATAGTATTTAGGTATTTATTTATGGTGTAATTTTTATTTAAATATATAATTTTCGTAAATATATATGTTTGTTTTCTTTTAGACTGTTTTTCGAAGGAACGAAGAGAAAATTGATATGTGGTTTGGACAGAGCGAAGTTCTCAAACTGGACACCCGAATCCGAAAGGGTGACGTTTCTGAGGGACGAATTGTGCTAGCGAAAGTTCCACAGCCGAATGGCAGCTATTGGAATGTCCGTGCCGTGGTCTCGGATTTCAGTGACAGGTGGATCCTTGTGGATGGAGTGGACTATCCAATAAGGCAGCGCAAGCTATCCTATGATAATGTGTTTTATCAGTTGAAGGACTTCAACTTTAGCCCGTTTCAGGTAAGCGTGATTAATTTATTGGTGAAAATTTTGTGATGAGAGTAATAATATTTCATTCTTAATGCATTTTAATTAAATTAATTTTATTGCAGATGCAAGAGGTGCACTTGGATGGCCTGGAGAACTATGAAGGCTCCCCTGTGCTCCGATTTATCATCAAAAGGGCAGACCAAGCATTTGTCAAGTGGGCAGAAGAGAACAGACTCACCTTACCCGATAAGTTGCTACTGAAGAAAATTCAGAAGGGAAAAAATGGCTACAAAGTGCGTTTGGATTTTCCTGAAGAGTTTTTGGGTGGCTTCTCTCTGAACAAGGTACTCATGGAGGGTATCAAGAACTTTGACCCATTCATTGACTATTTAGTTACGCCATAAAGCAGTTGAGCGTTTGGGGGTATTGAGGTAGAATAGCAGGAATGGGAATTTATTTTTGACAAAGTAAATTAATAATCATAAACTATGATTTGTACTGTTGATTTTTTTATTGTGCCGAAATAAAAAGTTGATGTTAAATTAAATGACCTAAGCTTGATATTTATTTAATTCCTAACTGGTTCACTTTGCATACTGAAATATCGTCATGGCCCATGGCATTCCTCTTACACCTCGAGCATACGTGCCTAAAAATCCGAGCATACTAACTTGCATATAAATTACAAGAAGTGCAGTAAATTAGGCTAATTAGCGGAAGTAAAATTGTTTAGTTCTTATTTTGAAATCGATTTTATTTGCATGCTTTTTTACTTTGGACTTGTCCAAATGATTGATGTTCTTTGTTATTTGATAGATTAGATTGCTCCTGTTTATACATTTGTCTTTTCTCAATATGCTAAGAAATTAATCATGTATTAATGAACCAAAATCTTCTATATGTTCATCAAAGCAGAATGAATTTTAATGTTTGTTAGGAATCTTACAGGCAAATGCTTCTTAGTTTGAATAAATTAATACTCTAAACGAATTACAGCTTTAGTTTTGCTTAAATTTATGGAAAGTCTGGAAGTGGAAATTCTCAACATTCAAGAAATATTTAGAGGTTGGATAATTAACCTATGTAGTGGAAGGTATCCCCGTAGAATTGGACGGAATTGGAGATGCTAACAGCGCTGTGTTTTTTGAGCAACTTGGCGATTCCGTCAAAGCAATATTTAGTTGGACAAGTATAACTACGTAGTTTAGTACAAGAGAGAAGATCTAATGAAAAAAATTATGCATGAATAATTATTTATATGAAAAGAAATTATTATAATCAATTTGTTATTCATCTCAATTTACCCCGGAAGCAAGTCCACGATTTACATAAAAATATCCACTCGCACTCAGTTTCCATTCCCAATCTATAATTTCTTGAATCACGTCCTCCATCTCATCTTTCTCCGAACACCATTCCAAATCTAGAAATCTCTTATGTAACTCCAGCTTTGCTTTCCGTTGCTGTAAAATTAAAATACAATTAAAATTAAATCATATAATTATGGAATGCATATTTCTCAATCACCAAATAAATCATTAATACTTAAACAGCATTCAACTAACCAGTTGTCCAATCTTGTGTCCCAGTTCCAACAACATTGCATACAGCGCATAATGGGGGAATATGAGAATATCCGTAACCAAATTCATTCCACTATTTCTGCCCCCAGTAACAAAAATCTGAGATGCAGTCGCAACAATTCCCAATGTCATTCCACAAATAATCCATAACATCAAAGCTGACAGAGATTCGTTTGTCAATTTCATGAGATCCTTCAGTTCTTCAAATCTATCAACGACACGCTTCCTGCTATAAAATTTCTCTTTATAGCTCCCCACCTCCTCTTGCACTTTGGAAGGGTGTACCTTCATTCCCCCAGAAAAAGTTATGTGCTGGCACTTGTTTTTCTTCCCTTCTAAATAATCCATCTTGGATGTCATCTTCAAAATATCACTATTCCCATCCTGATAACTAATGGCACCAGTACTTTCGCCTAAAATGATACTCGAGAGGGATTGTCTTATGTCCATGCAAAAGTCACAGAAAAGTTGGTTAACCCGAAGAGTAGTGACCATAATAATTGCATAAGCCACATTTGACACAATACCTAGAGGCATCACAGCAAATAGAAAGTAGATAAGGCCGTAACCCCAATTTCCTAATCCAAGCATTTTTAGCCATGAGGGTTTCATTGCATTTTGCATTACGAACTCAACACCTTTTGAAATTATCGAGAACATTGTAATGGAAAAACTGCAGAATATCATGATAGAAACTAAAGGAATTTTTCCAATAGTCCATCCGCATTCTCCTTCTCGATGATGGTTCTTCTCAAGTCCACTCAAAATTTCAAAAAGCTGGCCTAACCGTTTTGCATTGAGTAGGAAAGCGATTCTTAGCAAAACTGTGAGGATAACAAATTGAGTTAGTGCAAACCCCTGAACATATTTCCCAAATTTGTGTTGTTCTCCGAGAGCCAGTCCATCAGAATTGTTTAAAACAAAGTCAGCCATAAGAATGCAGTACATGACAAGTCCAAAAATGCAGTAAAGTGTGGAGAAAGTTAGCCAAGAGGGCAGAGCGGGTGTGCCCCACGGACGCTTTAAAACCAACACACCGCTTAACCAACCTATCCAAATGGGAACGGTTAGCCACTTGAGAGCCATGTCGTATGTTGTCCTTTTCTAGTAGTTTCAGATGAACAACTAAACTAGCTCAGCTTAATTATTAGAGAGAGAGCAAAGCGAAAAGAAAAGCGAAAACAATTTATCTTGGCTTCCGGTCAAAAGGACACGACATGAGTAAGTAAGGTAATTACTTTTAGTTTTTGATGGATATTTTACCGTATGGTCAATAAAGCCCCACTTTATTCATCGAACAGAGATAAATTTATATTGCGTTTTGTATTTGTCTTTGCATTTTTATTATTCTTGTAATTTTCCTCTGTAAAATATTTGTCTTTATATGTATGTATCATCATAAATGCTATATAAATCCTTTCTTTATGAAAGTTCAAAATATCTGCGTCATTTTTTGAAGGTACATTATCAGTTTTAAATGTTCTTTCCATGATAATGATGATCACGAGTTTTTTTTGTAATACAGACATACAAAGAGGAAGACATCCATTATAAAAACTTGTACAAATACACTGAAGTTTTTCACTACTTTTTTTGGGGGAAAACATGCATTTTTTTCTTTTTTAAACTTGCTAAGCGTAAATTACTCACATAAAACAATGACACAATTACTTACAACCTAATTTTTCTCATAAATTAAAGAGCCTAAGAACTAAAACGTAAAATATACATAATATAACTTTCGTAATCGTACTTGTAAACTGTAAAATAATTTAAGCATTATCAACAAAAAGTATAATTTACACACAAAAAAAGACTCGGACTTGATTAGTATATATCTGCGCTTTTTTCCTGCATTGATTGCTTGCTCGGTCCAAAAAATATAAAGAGGTTCTTTCATACTTAATTAAGCTATAAATAAGCAACGACATAATATTGCACTGTAGAGTTATAAAAATGATATATACTATTTACACTCTATTTAATAAGTACTCTTTTCAATTCAGACTTGTTGCGTGCTTGGATCCGAATGAACGTGAATAGTCACTTTCAGCCTTGCTGCATGCCTGGTTTCGAAAAATCTCTTAATTTCATGAGACACCAAACGGACGAGCAGCTGTAATAAAAAATACAACATAAAAAATTGATTAAAAATTTTATTCAGATTAAATCATCATCGTACGAGTATGAAGCATTAATAAAAAAGTCTTACGATAAGCGCAATGACATCTGCGATCATTAGCATGAGAAAGACATATTTCCATCCTGAGTCTTTATTGATAGCCGCCACCGAGCCGGCTAGTAATGGCCCCACGGCAGCACCAATGGAACCTGTTCCGTCGATTATAGCAGTCACGGTAGCTAAAGCTCTTGCATTACCCATGAGACAGGGGTGTGTTCCCAGCTCAGTGGAAACAGCAGTGGTGATAAGCGCGTAAGGACCGTTCACCAAAATTCCAACAAGGATTAAAAGTATAATGCTAGCCGCCAAACTTTCTGCGCCGTAGTTTTGGTACACGAGCATCTAATCAAATAAAATTGTTAATTACTCATTAAACACATCCAACTTTGTCAGCTCATGGAAAATTTAGATAATACGAAACTACACTTACCATTGGAATGGCAAAACAAAGCATACCAGCACATGTTGTAGCACTCATCCCTGAATAATCCGAAATGACACCAGCGACAATTCCCCCAATGATTCCACCCACATCAAACAGTGTTGACAAGTAACCACTTTCACTCGCACTAAAACTTGCTGCAAAACAGTAAATATACAAATTAGTATAAAGTAATCAAATACAAAAAGAAAACCATTTTTAAACATTTTCAATCACTTACTGGAATTATTGATGTATCGGGGAAGCCAGTACAGGAAAGTATAGCTGACCAACTTGGCAAAGAATAGACACAACGAGAACTCCACTACACCTGGAATTTTGAGTGCCTCTGAGAATGACACAGCCTTAATTTTCACCTCAGGATCATATCGATTGATCATTGGTGTATCTTCTCGGGGATCGTAGATATCATCTGAAGAAGCCAATAATCGACTTGTATCATCACTCCCATCATCTTCCAGATACCTTTTGCTACGAACTTGTCTTGCACTGCTACTGCCACTACTTCCTGCGCTTCCCGAACTTTTATTGAGATCATTAGCATTAGTACCACTACTTTCACCACTTTCGCTTTCGTGATCTGGTGTGCTACAATGGACATGCTGGGGTTTGGGCACCAGGAACAAGAAGACCATGAATCCCATGAACCCAATGAGTGCACCAGGAACAATAAAACTGAGACCCCAATTGTCATCGACGTATGTTGTGGCAATTACAGATCCCAAAATATTTCCTAATGATGTATGTGAATTCCAAATTCCGAATATTAGACCACGCTTTCCTTTACCAAACCAATTGGCGACGACTGTGACAACACCAGGCCAGCCTGTAGTTTGAAAAATGCCTCCAAGGGCCTGGACCAGAATAAAGTAGGACAAGTTGTGGACATTGTGAAACTTGGCGAGACCAAAAAGATAAGTAAATAATCCTGACAGCAACATTCCCAATGAGAGAAAGTATCTGAGATTTACACGCTCTGCTACAAAGCCACTGCAATAAAACGAATCACAAAAAACATTTACTCTTTGCTCAACCTTGAAAATAATCTCATGTTGTACACAAACTTTAATTGAATTTCATTCCAACCAACCTGACAAACATGCCAGCAGCATAGGCAAACAAAAACGCAGAATCCAGAGTTCCCAATAAAACATCTGCGTCGGGGCGATCTATTATTTTAGAAACAACAAATTCATCAGGCTCCCGTCCCAATAAAAGTTGTTACTTCAATTATAATAAAACAAATTTCGTGTTTAAATAGTACCGAAAGGAGCCCAATCGCACCAAGTGGAGTCATTCCCCACTCCTGCAGGGGAAGGCAACAAGGAACAATTTCTGTTAAGTACATTCTTCACAATACTAATTGGTTTCCTGGATAAGTGGTATGTCATGTAACTCAGATAGGTGAGGACTAAAATGGAAACACGATACCTGCAGTACACAAAAGAAAAATTCTATTAACAAAAATTCGGTAATTCAATTTTATAGTACATTATTAGTTCAAAACTTTACCTACCAAAAATCTCTGTTGATCGATCTGCCTGAACAAAACCAGTCTGAACATTTCTGAATCAGGCGAATGCCCCATGGCAAATCCCTCCTATGCCTAAACACACTGCCACCAGTCCTCACAATCACTGAAGGCGAACGAGATCTCAGATTGTAGCTACTGCTCAGATTATCATTCATGACACCTTCCATACCACCTCTCAAACTTCCATCAGGAGAGGGTGAAGACGAAGATCCACTGAGAGAGGAGTCGTCTCGTGTCACTCCATAAGCCCTTGCCCTTTGCATCATTCTTTCAGGCTGACTGATACTTTTTCCAGGCTTTTCTCCTCTGATGTAAATTAGGTAATAGATGGGCCTTCCACAAGAACAATAATTAGTGCAGTTGGTTCAGCAGAGGAAAGACTGCTGTGCTGCTGACTTCGAGAGGAATCCCCATAAAGACAAGTGATATGTTCTTCTCTGCTCCTCTACTCTCTCAACTCAATTCATGTGATTCTGTCGGTGATAAAATTGTGATGTACAATCAAAGAAAAAATGTACAAAAAATTATTATGGACATGGATCAGGTCCAGCCTTCTATTTTTTGATGACGAAAATGACAGGACAATTTAAGTTGTATAACTCCTGCTGAGTTTTTGGCTTTGGGTAGAGTTATAGAGCTGCGCTTTGGTTTGGTTAAACTTTATTACTCTCCTCGTGTTTATCTTATCATCACGGGACAGCGAACAAGTTGACCAGAAGAGGGCAAATATGTTATAATCCAACCACCAATGATGATGATGATACTGATGAGATGAAGTAATCGTAAATGAAAGCACACAGATTGATTTTAGTGCATGGAGTGGTTAAGCATATAGGCTGATCTGATGATGGGACAGGATACTGCTATAACACTGCTCTTCTTGTTCCCTTTTAAAATGAATGCAGCAAGTTTAATTTTTTTTTTTTTTTTTTTTGAAGAAAGATCAGGAGTAGCCCTCGTGGCTAGTGGTGGTGGTATGCTTCTCTCTGTAATCTGTATGTATGGTGGTGAGGGTGGATGAGTATGGCCTTCTTTACAAGACAAGTTTATTGGTTATCTTGGGATGTCTTTCTTCTTAGCACGTTTAAGGAATGGTGAATGGGTTGGCGCTTCTTATATTGTTTGCTTTTGGAAAAGATGACGGGGGCTCAACCACACGACTGCTATGACTACTTCAATATTATGCGGTTCCAAAAGACAGTGTTGAAAATGGAAAGGGGTTCCAATCCTGACATTGGCTGGGTAGCAGTATTACTGGCCAAAGTACTTTTGAAAGTAAAATTCCTGTTCCAGAGTCCTCCCAATTCCATGATTAATTCTGAAAAAATACCAAAATAATCAAATTAACATTCAGAATCAAAACACACACATGTACACTAAATGGAATGGATGAAATGATTTTTTTTCTGCATTTAAGAGTACCCTTTCTAATTAAAACAGTCAAGTTGTCTACCTAGTTAAAGATCTTGTTATCAGCGGAAAATTACAAATTGCACAAACACCAGATAATTTACGTCGTCGTCTCAAACTAAAATAATTGCTTGATGTTAACATCAACCTCATCTAAAAAGCGGCTACATAAAAATTAAAACTATGTCTTTTGATTAAACTCGAAATACAATTAAGTGCGTTGCGTGTTTTGGGTTGTTCTACGTATCCGTCCGTCCTCTTTGACTTTAAAAGAAATACTAAATACAGAAAAAAAGTACTCAAGAATATATTATGACGACGTGCGAAGGTGGAGGTCGAAAGCCATGAATGAGCTGTGTATGAGCATGAGCTCAAAACGTGCTTTTTTGGGGGAAAACTAACTATCTGATAATTAATCCAGGATATGATATGCATCCATACATAACAAGTTAACAATCCCATTCTACTTTTAAAATTAGGATACTCACAAAATGTATTACTCATTTTTCTCCATTTTTGAGTTGGCGTTTCTGTTTCTTTGCTCCTATTTATAAAAACAAGAGGTCTAATTCATTTCGAGTAACTTATCAAGGTCCCTATTCTTATATAACTTGCTATACTAACTATTACTCTATCTTAATATATCGGCCTAAGTTGACATTGATCCGCTCCACCAAAGACAACTCAAAATATCATGTAAAACGACGATAACACTCTGACTCTGGGAACTGGAACTACCAACGACACCCCAAAGCCAATTCATTACAATTATAATGAGAGCTTGTAATTTGAATTATACATTTAAATTTATATAGTACCTTAGTTGTATGAGCAGTGAACATAACGGACGGATGGGATGGAGCGCGGTATTCCAGTATTCCAGCTTGAGTAAATGTATTATATTTTCTTCCGGTTTGTTGAAATCAAAAGCAGGTCATCATCCTCCTATAAAAATTAAATAGGGTATCACTATATTAGGCATAAATATTACAAATTAATCACTGATTGATTAATGATGACTGTTCATGTCAAGTATGTCTTGTATACTTATTTATGTCTTTTATTATGTATGAATGGATAAGGTACTTCGTCATATTATGTACTTTTTGAGGTGAAGCTCATTACACAACAAAAATAGACTTGATGATAAGATGATCAACTGCTCTCTTCTCATTCTCACAGTTCACATTCTTTTCTCTGAAATATTTTTTTCAGGAGACTGAGACAGAGACAGGATACAACTCCACACGACACGACAAAACAAATTTTTAACGTAAGCAATAATTCAAACTAAATTATTATGTGGCCATTCATAAGTTAGTCACATTGGCATTATCTTTTTTTCATTTCAAATAGGTATGCATACATTAAAATTAAATTATTACATTGCATGCATAAACCAAGTACCAAGTTCCAAAAAATTATCTACAAATCATCATCATTTCATTACCATTAGGTTTAGACAAGTGGCTTGCCTGGCTGCATACAAAAAATGGCAATGCTGACGCCAGCAGAACAATAAATTTTAACGTTTAAGCAAACAAACTATTCAGCTGTCATGTCAATACAGATATTTTTTTAGCTGAGGTATGTGCATTTCATAATCATTGCTATTACTTCTCACTAACTAACTATCACACTCCTTTCTATTGTGTGAAATATGGCATTGCAATGCAAACAAAAAACGAAGGAATCAGTTCATGGAAAGGAAAGCCATATATTTTAATTCCACAAACTGGAACTGGAGTAGAACCTCTTTACACTCTCTAGAGAGATGAGCTACTATTTACACTTCTGTAACTGAATTATGTATGCAAACTAGAAAAATTGATTGAGCTGAGCTAGTGCTAAGTGCAAAAAACTCATGAGCTTAACTTTAAATACATTTTACAATTTTAAATGCTTTACTTTACATGTCATCAGAAATGAATCATGATTCATAAAACTCAATTTTTATCTGCTTGCTCAACAAACATTTCTTGAAACGTTTAAACAGAATATTTAATTTGCTTTTCATAACACACGCATTAAAAGCATGCACACTACTCTACATACAACAAATATAAAAGGAACTATTCAAAATGGATTTTAACCTTTTCTAATGGATTTACAGTTTCTTAAGCTTAATCATCCAAAACGGCACAAATCCACGTAGGTACTTAAGTACATAGTCACATATTATTCACCAAAAATATTAGTATATGAATTTAATAGCCCTTTCACAAACTTCATGAAAATATATCTAACCATCTATTTTTACACATTTCAATTTAAAAATACACATTTCTCCGAACCCAACTCAACAAGAAAAACGGAAAGCCCAAACCCAAAAATAAGCATAAATAATTCACCTTTACTAAAAATAACCTCGTTTAAAACCCAACAAAACAAAATAATCAGAATAACAATAACAAGCATACATTTTAAACATGCCTACACATCATCATATCATGCAAACTGCAAAACATTTCATTTTAACCATTCATCCTTTTCCTCCTTACTAACTTCAATTTACACAAACAATTTTACTACCTTTTTTGTAACATTTCTCTTATCTCCTTACTTCTTCACTGGAAAAAGGGTTAAATTAACTGCTCTTCTGTCTGACTAGCTGCTCGGCTTCAAAAATTCCAATAAATTCCTTCACTCTTAAATAACGCGTCTTGGTCGCGTCCTTTTTTTTATAGTTCACCATTAACTCATGTATAATGAACCATCATCATTATCTCTCTCCACCACACACTCCACTACACCATTTAATATTAAATAGCTCAATCCAATATCCAATTCACACAAACAAACCAACCAACCCAGCCAGTAAACTAATTGACGTCAATACTATTAACTTTATATGTTCAGTTCACACACACACACAACACAAAACAATTTTATTTTCAATTTTTACAATCCTTTCCTTCTTATAACATTTAGGTAGTTTGCTGGTTTACTTTTACATTACAATTTACGATTACGGTACTTTAACATTTTACTTTACGTAAAGTATTGAACTGAACTGAACTAAAAATTGACTACTGACTACTGACACGTCTTGTTATCCTAAAAATGTATACAAGGCATACCATCATCATCTCCATTTGATTCTCAAAAGCACACATACAACAGCTGTGCATGTGTAAGATATCTCCTTGTACTTTGTACACATACCTTGTCATCAGCAGGAAAGTATCTGCTACGCTCGTCTCCGTGTTTTGCTCACGTTTTTAGTACTGCTGCCTTGTCTTGTGTGCTCTCAAATAAAAAAAAATGGAATTGTTACGAAAGTTCAACCCTTTTAATAGCATTTAAACGTGTTGTTTCTTCTTCTTCTTCTTGTCTTGGTTTTTTTTGTGGGTTTCTAGTGTAAAATAGATTGGATTGGATTTGGATGTGTATAGGAATTTAGAATGAGTGTGGTGGAGAGATGGAGTTTTTTGTGAGGTAAATTACTAGAAACTTTTTAGCATGTTTTGGATGGAAAGTAAGACGATAGGGTTGACTGAGCTGTGAGAGGATTGAAGCTTCTTGGTTGT
Organism: Entomobrya multifasciata; assembly: GCA_034693345.1. NCBI lineage: Eukaryota > Metazoa > Arthropoda > Collembola > Entomobryomorpha > Entomobryidae > Entomobrya > Entomobrya multifasciata. The sequence goes on from JAQFXM010005000.1 coordinate 11,592, forward strand.
TGATGAAAATAAGACCTTGAATATTAAATAAAAAAAACAATAGCTTGAATTGAACTGAAGCTTATCCCGAAGAAGTTTCCCGTTCCCTATCTTTTCTGATCACTGATGTTTGATGTGAAATTTGATAAGAATACTAAAAAATAAGTTTGGAGACTCTTTTCAGTTTTCAAGGAAAAGTGTGATGAAGATTTTTGATCTCAGTTAGCTTGCGAAAGGAAAAGGGTTAAGTTTAGTATTTTTTTTGGTGTCTTTTTTTGTCTTCTAGAAGATTCTCATGAAAAGATATACAAGTAGAAAGGACACGTGTGAAGGACAGACAGAGAGAAGAAGAGTGAATTTTATGAGAGAACCAGTTTCCGGTGAAATAATTCGGAAAGGCGATAAAATGTTGAACATGGGAGTGCTAGACGTACGGTTTACATGAATAAATTAACCGTGTCGAATTGAAAGAGGTGGTGGTGGTGGTGCTGTAGATGTTGATGTATTTCACGACAACTTGGAATCTAGGATGTTCTTGGAATAGAATATTTTGAATTGGATTCAAGAGGTGAAAAAATAAGATGTCGGCTTTTAAGAAGCTTAGTAAAAGTCGTTCGTGTAGGAATGGAGGAGAAAGTGATGCGATGATTTCGATGCCGCCGGTGGAGCTGGATATTGGCTCGGCGGGGGAACTGTTGGAACCTGATAAGAATCTGCTGGCGTCTTCTTCTGGAAGTAGTGGATTGTATCAGTGTGCGTTGTGTGGTGTTCGTTATGACAGGTAGCGAACTACATCTGTGTTTGTTTTTGAAATTGGTTAGGTTTTTTAAAAATTGATTGCATCTGAATTAATGGTGTATATCTTGTATGAATAGGTCTCAAGATTTGGTGGATCACATTGAAGGAGGTTTCCATTCAGTCAAACCTCCATCATCTTTGGAATGTCATGTTGAACTCAGTTCTGTGAAGAAAGAAGCTAAAGTACTGGAACCGGAAGTGGATCTCTATGAAAATGAAGGAATAGGAGCAGCTGAACCTGAGCCTGACCCAGAGCCAGATCAAATTATTGACACCATTGATCCCGATCCCTTGAGTGTTTCCATTTCCAATGCCAATCGATGCACTGTTATCAAAATGGCCCATATTCAGAAGCAGGAGTTTGATGATGTTGGGGATGAGCATAGTGAGGAGGAAGAGGGTGAAAATTTTCCTACAATGGCAACAGTGGATTGTCCACAGTCGTCTTTTGATATGAAAAATGATGATGGTGAAAACGACAAGGCGTTTTACAAGTGTTTAAAATGTGCTGCTACTTTTTCGTCTGCAGTGCTTCTCAAAAATCATCGTGTGGTGCATGCTCTTGACTGTCCAGTGAGTGACCATTAATTACCAGTTATCAGTCATGATTTATTTATCCTTTTATAGACGTCTGCAAGATTGCTCAATTAATTTGATTGATATTAAAATATTTGATTACAGAAATGTGGAGACACTTTTTTGATCAAGCCCAGCTTGGATCGACATATGAGGGAAAAACATGATAAAGATGAGGAGCACTTCTTTGAAGAAGAGTCTCTGTCACGAGAATGTCATTCTTTTATCCACACACCACACAATCATGTCAGAGTAGCTAGAACAATGAAATCAATTCCTCAAACGTTTGCTTCAGATGTTTTGATCGGTAGGTTTTTGACTACCTATGTATATTAAATTTTTATAAACTATTCTTTGGATAAATTTTATGAATGCATGGTTTTTTACGGGAGTAGTTCCCATGCCTGATGGTTGGTTCCGTTGCAAAATGTGTCCGAAAATTTGCCAGGCCCGTTCTGATATGAGCAAACATGTCAGAAGACATACAGATGAGAGGCCTTTCTCCTGCGAGTACGTTTTACTGGATTAGCTATAATTTTTTAAATGACATTTTCTAAATTCTAACAATTTTTTTTCACAATTTTTTTCACAGTGTGTGCGGAGAAAGGTTCAAACACCAATCAGCGGTAAGGAACAACGTTTTGATTATGCGTAAAAATTCATTTTACTCTGGTTAGTGATTAATGATTAAATGAAATAAACTCATTCATTTCCAATTTCCAGATCACAAATCATTTACGAATCCATACTGGGGAACGCCCGTATGAGTGCTGCTATTGTGGCAAGAAATTTTCTCAACCGTCCAACAAAAGAAGGCACGAGGCACTACATCGCGGAGAAAAGCCGTTTGAATGTTCAATATGCAAAAGGTATGGTATCTACAACAAGTCTTTAAAATTTATGTTTGTGTGACTGACTTTTGGTGATCATTTAAAACAAAATATAATTATGTTTTAATTTCAGGAGTTTCTCCGAGAAAACAACCCTGCAAACTCACTACCTTCAACACACTGGCGGTAAGTTGCTCGAACGAAATCAAAACCTTGAAAATCATTTCAAATGCCTCTTAAATAGACCATTGTCTTTAGTATGCATATCAAAATGTTTTATGTTATTATTATAGAGCGTCCATTTGTTTGCGATCTCTGTGGAAAAGGTCACTTGACGAATAGTGCTTTGAAACAACATAGGACCAGTCGACACCGCCCCGGGCACGGGGCAGGATCAGGGTCTGTTAGCTCCCAAAATTTTAGCGATGAGTCCTCATCTAGTGCCAATTTGAGCATTACTAACAGTGAAAACTAAAACCACAAAAATGATAAACCTTCTCCAATATTATGTGGAGAATTATTACCGCTGTCGTACTATAAATCTCAAGGAACAGTTTTCAATAGGACGGTATAAATTATAAGTAAAATATATATTTAAGACAGGATTCAGATTTCTGAAGAAAAAACAAATTCTCGATAACAGATAGACTTATAAAAACTGCACCGTGGTACAAATCTTAATACTACTAATTATACGTGTATGTATCTGTCTAAATGAATTTTAAGTAAGCTGTGCTGTACTGTGCACTGTACTTATGTACATTTAGTAGTTTTCGAAGACAAAATTTACCCTGGTTGTACAAAACATAATATGTTTAGTAAGTAGTAATTGTTCACGAGAAATTTGCATAGGGTTTGCATTGTATTTGAGAATTTTCCTTTACCGCCCTCACTCAGCTATTGTCAGAATTTCATGTTTGTTTACGTTCGAAAAATCACGACTCGAGCATATTATTTTAATTACATTCCTTATACTTGCGTGTTAACTAATATGACCAAGTAATTATATATTTTATAAAAAAAATAAACGAAAAAACAACGAATGATTGTTGTTTTTCAATGAAATTGTTTTGAAGCTTAAATATCTATTTGTTTGACTTGACATAGCATCAAACCAAATCGCTTATTTAGCCTTTCCAAATTTCCAGTGATGGAGTGGTTATACTTGCTTCTTGCTAGATAAATTGAATGCATTTCAACTTCGTAATAAAAAATAGAATTTAGAAATTTGTAACTAGCTTTAATTTCGTCACGTAGTTTGTTTGTATAAAAAGTGGAATTCCGAAATATTTAATAATTTTCGTAATTCTTAAGTCTAAACAAATAAGCCATTCCTCTATTTCCTCCAACGGCCATGTAACCACTGTTCGGTGAAAATGCTATGGTTTGAGCCCTCCCGAAGTCGGCATTGACAAATGGGAAGTTTGGAAATACAGTCATTGATGGTACATGCACCTAAAGTGAAAAGGTAATTTCTCAATGAATATTCTAGAACAACGTTTGGAATAGAGATATATTTATCTATATTTTTGTATTGAAACTTACAAGTCGTATAGCATTAGCTTTATCTACTGAAGCCATGGCTAGAAGTTCCGACGTAGAATTGAATTTCAATGATGTGACGGATGTCACCAAATTAGGAAGAGACTTGATAGGACTGATTGGTATCGTCTTAGGATTTTCATGGGGTTCATTAATAAATCCATCGTAAATTGAAACAATTCCTGATGTCATTCCTAATGCCACATTTTTCTGAGAACTGGCAATTTGTGTACTGTACTGAAGTGTGATGTCGGTATACTTAGCGCAGCAGACACGGTTTCTCATATCCCAGCAGAATATATCTTGACCATCTTAACAGTTTTAAAAATCAAAACAGTTAAAAAACTTGACTAACTCCTTTCACACAATGATGAAAAACAACACCGGTGATGCTTACCTCCCACGGATAACATTCTGGATCCATCAGCATTAAATGCCACTGAACTTGCTTCTCCATTCATTTTCAACGTTTCAATAACTTCCTTGGTTCTGGTAGAGTACAGGTACAGATCTCCGTGATGTCCTAAGGCCACTAGAACCTGCC
>JAQFXM010005001.1:0-15860 GCA_034693345.1 Entomobrya multifasciata
TACCGTACGTCCAAACTACATATTATACTTATACCCAACATACCATACATACTTATCAAAGGCCTTAAAATGAAAAAAAGCCTTTTTCAACTTAACTTTACTATATGCCCTGCTCTAACATTCTGTCTGCTGAATTCTGAATTGACTAAAACTGAATATCTTGCATACATGCTTTCTCATCTCTCTCTCAGTTTTTCTGTCTAAACTAAACTCTCTGGTCTACGAACGTAAATTGGTGCTCCTTTCCATACACAATTTTATTGTTCTGCTAGAGACAAAAATACATACACAACAACATAACTAACACATCTATCTTTCTATCTATTACACACACACACACACACACACCACATAGCTTTTTTTATAGGAAACCTAAACTAAACTTTATGCCAAAGTAAAGCAAGATCATCTCTTCACAACCAACCAACCAACATCATCATCATCATCATCATACATAGCATGCATGCATACCAATAAACCAGCAAAACTTCTCTTTTACAACAATACTACTTACAAACCAACACACAATCATAATTCCATCTTCTTAACAAACTTTACTCTGTAAAGTACAACTTCTACTTCTCTTCAACACTTTTTTTTCTACAAAGCAAAGAAATTAATACTTACTTGACTTGACTTCTTCAATGCAAGTATAGTGAAAAATATTAAAGAGAGAGAGAGAAATAGAAAGAAAAAAATCATCATCCTCACACTACTCGAACACACACTACACACATTATAAGAAAAATAAAAGAAGAAAAAAATTATTCATTTCATTTCAAATGTACGAAGAAGAATCTACTACAAGTAGTCTACTACTACAATTATTACCATCGTCGTCAACAAATCAATCCAGTAATAAGAACAATAACAATTATAGTAACAATAATAACCGTATTGATAACACTATCATATATCAATTGAATTGATTTGAGTATAATTTTTCTTTTTGTCATTTATCCAAACCAATCCACTAAAACATAAACTTATCCTTCTTGTTTTGTCTAAGGGAGGAAAATCAGTTGAAATATAAGATCAAAATATCAAACTAACCAACCAGTATATTAAGATCATTTATAAGTTTACAAAGAGAAATTTGTAATCCAAGTAAATAAAATTGGAAAAGAGGTGGTGGTGGTGGTGAAAATAGAATATAAACAAGACACACGAAAATAAGAGACTCGAACGACACACGTACGTACATGAAGTATAATATTTGTAACTATAAAACGCAGTCTATATCGCAAGCAGCATAAAAATCATCTTCATAATTTCATCATCATCCCAAGTCTTCGTTTGTCGTTTTGTCCTCACATTTGAATATCAACAGTTAATAGAAGAGAAAAAAAGGGGAACAATTTTTTTTAAGTTAAAAAGTGAGATAGCCCCGTGAATTTCGGCTGTGCTGTGCTGAGAGATTGACTGACTGAACAAAGAACTTTGTTAACCTGGTCATCCATCGTCGTCGTCGTCACCGTGTATTTTATAGCTTGATTGATTTCAACTTAATTATAGAAGAGAAGATACCATTATCTTCTCATTGGAATTGGGTGGTGGTAATTAACTTTAATAGTCGTCGTCGCCATCGTCGCCAACTCAATAACCATCAATAAAAATCAAGGTAGCTAGTAACAAATCTAATCAACAAAGAAGTAAGAGAGTTCGAGTCGAGTGAATCGGGTCGCTTCACATTGCTCCGATTTGATTTGTTGCCATTGCAATTGTCATTGTCAACAGCGACAGCAGCCGATCATCAGCTGAAGTTTACATACAACAAAAGTTACTGAGAAAATCAAGGCTACACATTATACTAACCAACACCACTACAAGTGCAGCTGCTACTGATTTTTTAACTGTTGTGGCAGTTAAATTATTGGCTGATTGGGTGACAGATTCAGATTTAGGCTACAATTTTTAAATTCATATTCGCCTCAAAGTCAAGCCAAAGCCACAGCCAAGCCAATCTACATAAGAAGGAGAGGAAGGTCAACTTTAAGTCAAGTCAGTCAACAGCAAGGATCACTGTTGGTTAATCTTTGTGAGAAGCTGAAGAAACAAAAGAGGTTTCTTTGGGAGCTAATTAGAGTTTAAAAAAAATAATTAGATTTTAAAAAAGTAACGAGAGATTACTTTTTAAATATACTTTCTATATAGACTTATAAATACATGTAATTTTTTTACGAGTTGTGAAGTTAGGAAGTGGTGAAGTTTAATTAGTATCACGTTGAACGTGGTATTAAGCGACGGAGAAGAAAAAAGTGACATTTCGCCTTCTTGTCAGAACATAGCTTTAACTAATTAATATTATTTGAGTAAGACTGTAATAATATTTATAAAAAACGGACCATAAAAACATATATTTTTTTCCAGTTGAGAAGCTTTGTTTATTGACAAAGCTATTTTGGTGTCAACAGTAAAAAAAAGTGAATAAAATTAAGCAGACTATATATTTTTTAAATCGACGTCTTCGCAATAGTTAGTGTACATACAGTAACTATCATTGTGCTACGTGAAGAGTTTTTAAGTAACATTTTAATTGCGAGCACAGTATTCACTTGTGACTCGCTGCAATTATGAAGTCGGCGCATTTAAAGGGGAAAGGGCAAAGGCCCCATACTAATAAACAGTAAGTCCATGTTTTTCTCTAATTACTAATTTTTAAGTCTATTGAATATTTTGCAGGCATAATATATATTTAAGTTCATTGTCTTAAATATTGAATTAATCTGTAACTTTTTGTTTTGATTACAGAATTGACGGGAAGGGGAAAACAGATGACCCGCATTTCAACTATAATATGACCATCCTGATTGGATGCTCAGCTGAGGTCACAACCCGAGGTGGGGAAGTTTATGAAGGAATTTATGTCGCATTTTCGCAGGATATGGAAATTCTTCTAGAGGCTGCTCACTTGGTGACAGATAACAAAGACGATTCATCTATCGATAAGCATTTTGACGTGTTAGTCATTCCGAGTGAAAAGGTATGTTCTATTTTTATTTAATACTTTCATTCTAAATATTGAAATCACTTCACTCTACTGCAGACTTTGACCAGCGGCAGCATGTCAAAAAAACAAATCTTAAAATAGCCATGAAAGAAGAAAATAACTCATCATCGTATGCATATTATTATGATGTGTAAAGCTACGATTTGTTCCAACTAAATCTTAAGTCCATCATAAAAATACATCACTCCATGACTCCCATGACTCATGCATTACTCTTCTAGTTTTTTACATGCAAGCTAATTCCCAATTTAGGATGTAGAAGGCGTTTTATATTATCTTACTTAACCTCATCGGAGTCAATGCATTTATGATATCTACAACGGGACAAGAGTCAAAAGAAATAAATATTTTGTTATCAGTTTTAGAAGACGAGACGTGATACCAAGAACAAAGAGGCGGATAGATCGTAATGTGTATTCATGCGTGTTTTATTCTTTATCTGTTTTTGCTGCTAAGCTGGTCACAAGTATATTAAGTATTGACTATGAGATCTTGTCCTTTAGACAGGTAGCTAATAAGGGGCGAAAATGTTAAAATAGACCGAGGTCCATGTTCTCGTCAAGTCGGCATAAAACAGTTAAAAAATAATACCCCTTTTTGTCGTAAACCTCAACCTAAATCCATGTTTAATGTTAGTATTTTATTTTCTCACCTTATGCGTAGTCAGTATTATTTTTTTAATGAACCGTAGAAAATATTGCCAATAATAGTTACCGGACATAAAATTTGAATAAATGGCAGTAATCGAAGAAAGGGGCGTTGACAGTTATTTATGTATTTAAATAAATTAATGTATTGAGTTCATAAGTAATGAATCATGGTACAGGTGGGTGAAAGGCTGATGCTTTAGGCACGCTGTCAGTGCGCATGTACTTCTGTTTATGTAAATTTGGATGTTAATATTTTTACAATCAATAAAAATTTGGATGCCGTTATGCATGTTTTATGACTGCGTGATTTAAAGTGTGTAATAAACAGATAGTAATTATGTCGTGCTGTCATATCACGTGATATTGAATATTCGATTGTTGTTTGAAGATCATGATAGATGATTTATAACAAAATAAAATATGAAATGAAAAACTAAAATGACTACAGGTCTAATTTAAAGCTTTGTTATTTTTGAAAACTAGGTTCTGTCGATGAAGTGCAAGAACGCGGATTTGACGTATCCCACACGTGAATTCGCTACAGATACCGCAATAAGCAGTAGTCGTGGCGGCGGTATGAGAGACAAGGAGCTCACGCCTTGGGAGTGTACAGATGACACTCCGGAAGAGTTAACCTTAGATTCCGGAACTGCAAATGCAGTAAGCTGATAGTTGCAATTATTCATATTAACGGTGTCTTCATTTGCAGCATAGGTATAATCGAATGCATGTATTTATTTTAAAAAATAAAGCAGAATGGCTGGGAAGCTAAGGACATGTTCAAAAAGAACGAAGAGAAGTACGGCGTGGTCTCGACATTCAAACAGGACCTAAGTGGATACACAACACAAGTAAATAAAGAGGAACCAGAATTCAAACGCTTGGAGGAGCAAGCAAACCAAATAGCACAGGAAATTGAAAAAGGTACTTCGTCATGGGAGCGTACGCAGGTGGAGAATGGAGACGAGGAGGAGGCTTTCTCTGCAGTAGTTCGTCCCCGAAACAATACATCAAACAGTACTGTCAATAATAACAATAATAACAACACTAGTTCAGTAGGGTAAGTAATACAAATTAAAGACTAACTAACAATGTTTGATGCAATATCTAACAAGTGTTTTTCTCTTTTTTTAAAGAGTAACCGCTAACAACTCTGTGAATGTTTGCAGAAATGACAAATACATACCACCTTCGCGGAGGCAGACTAATATGCAACCGAGTGCTCCACCGGCACCTCAGTCGCATCCACCTTCCAATAATAATGGACCATCTCATAATGCAAATAATAACAGCGGTGGAATGGCTAGGAAGCCAATGTACAATCAAAATCAAAATCCACGTAATAATTATGGTGCACCTCCAAATACAGTCTATCATCAAGATCGAAGAAATTTTGATACTCGGCGAGCTCCCCCACCCAATCAGTATGGTAATAATGCGATGCATGGAGACATTCGACGACCACCTCCTGGAAGTGAGGATCCCGGGCCACGGCCCCAGCGTATGAATAAACAAGTGCCGATGGAACGTAAAGGTATTTAACTTCAAATTTACATGAGCTGAGCTGCATTTTCATTTACTTGTATAAATTATGATTTTATCGAACGGAATACTAATAGTGTGTGTATTATATATTTGTTTATAGATCCAGCTAAGCTAAAAGAATTTGGCAACACATTTAGGTTACAGTCATCGGAACCGTCTCAACAGCCAATGAGGCGACCTCCTCCAGGGAACGTTCCTCCGCTTCAGCAGGTGGGAGTTGCTCCTCCTCACGTTATGGCTGCTACTAACCCAGCACCAACGAGAAACCCAAGTCCGCCATCAGCAACAGTACCGATCTCTTCCAATAAAATGAAAAAGGAGGAGTCTCCTTCCTCTCTGCCACCATTAATTCCTCCTCCTAGCGCAACATCTGAACCTGCTAACCCTCCTCCGCCGGACTCGGGTCCGCATGCTACTTCCAAACCAAATGCAGCCAACGTCACTCCTTCGACCAGTAGTGTTGTGTCGACCAGTGCGTCCCCCGTCACTCCAAGTGTTGCAAATATATCCGTTAGCGAAAGTACTCCAACGAGTACTAGTAGCATGACCAGCCCCGCGTCTTCAGATATTCAGACGCCCAGTGCATCTGGGGATTCTAAATCTGGAGACTTAGAGTCAAAGAAAAAATCCACATTCACATTTAATCCAAACGCCAAGGAATTTAACCCCAATCCAAAATTCACGGTTCGTGTATTATTATAAATCATAAATCTGTTGCATTCTATAGTTCACTTCTCTTGATTATTTGCGCATAAAACCGAAAATTCTTAATAGAATCTCTTTCGAAGAACCTAGTTTCCTAACTCTCACGAAAGAATTTTCACTTTAGCGTCTTAGCGTGAGCAGTAGGTTTATAATGGAGGGATCCTTTTTAAGTCGATTTCAGAACCAGAATTTGAAAAATGCCCTCAGAATTAATTAGCTTATTGAGGTTTTCGACTAAAATGGAATTTATCCTAAAGCAAGTCAGAAGTCAGAGTTGGAAGTTAAAAGTTAAATTGTTAACCTGATGATTTACTGTCCTTTATGACTTTGTGGTCAAAAATTTGACGAGCCGCGAATTCACTCACGATCAGAGTGATCCATTGCAATGAATGGATTGCCGAAATGGCCTTTACAAAGATCCCTCCTTTGAAATGAAGCGTAGTGACTGATTTTATTTGTTTTGGTACACTTTCAGAGATCACCAAGTACTCCTCCTCGACCACCTAGTACGCCAGCATCAGCAGCAACTCCACAAGTTATGACTGCTCCAGCTATTCATCCCTATGCTATGCCTATTTCAATGCAGCCCATTCTGTATGCCCATGCCCCAGCTCAGCCGTATGCTCAAGCGGCCACACTCACACCAGTGACACCTTCATCTAATTCTTCCACCTCGTCTGGTGTAACCACTCCCCGTCACGGGGGCCACAGAAAAGGTTTGTTACATTATAGTCAATCCTGAATCATATTTTTGCCTGTAGAAAGTTTGCTGTATCCTTGATTTTAACTCTGATTTATTTAACAGGAGTCGTAGGGCTTCCACCTAGATCCGAAATGACACCGCCTATCCAGATGACCACTGGACCGCCTATACTGGCTCCGGCCACAGCTATCCAAGCTGGTCCTCCACATGCCCAATACTTTGTCTCTCAAGCACCATATCCTGTAAGTGAATTACTACGAAGCATGAAGAGGATTTTTTTCATGGAAACACCCGGTAAACATATCGTAATGCAAAGTAATAATTTCATATTTTCCACTTCAGGTAATGCGAATAGTATCACAGAGTACAGCCATGCCCGTATTCCAGACGGAAGGGTCAGGAGGCAATCAAATTCATCCACAAATGCACTACTTACCTCCAAATGGGGCTAACCCCCAAAATAATACTGGTCATCAGCAAAATAGCAATCCACAAGGAAATCCTGCACAAACGTATGCTTCTGTTAAAAACTGGTGCGGCAATCAGCCGTCACTGGCAACGTTTTATTTTTAGCACTTAATTTGCACGATTGTCATTTAATGTACAGTTTTACAATTAACATTTGATTTTTTTCTGTTCTACAGGAGTGTAGTGCCATCGAATGGTCATGGTTATGGTCAAAATAGCGGTAATCACCAAGGTGGTCATCATATGAGTTATCCAATTGCCGGAGTACCCGTGGTCTACGGTTTTCCATCAGCGCCTCCTAATCACGTTATCCCAGTTCCATATCTTCCGCATCAAGGTGAGTCTAGACCCAATTCTTGTCGCTCTCCTCAAATCCAAATCCGAAATCCTTGGATTAGGCCCGATGAAAGGGATAATCCTTGGAGCGGTCGAAAATAGGATCTATAACTTAACTATACTCTTTTCTAGTTTGCTAAGATGCTTTTTTATATAGAAATACAGCCTTATATTTTTGCAGTTTCCACGTTTTTCTTAAATTATTATTTTGATCCTCATTAGTTCAATTTAGTTTGACTGATTACACTACTTCCTAGTCTATTTCAGTCAAATTAAAAAAATAATTTGGGTCAATTTAATATGTCAAAATGGAGTCTTGTCCCTGTGCTTCTTGTCGAAGAATAACTGCCGAAAAAAGTTGTTCTGAACTGAAGAAAAGTAATTTAGCTTGTCAAAAAATAGCACGAAGTCCAAATCGTTAAATTCTAGTATTTACTTTGTTTGAAGCAATAAGAATAGTATTAAGTTCATTCATTATTCAATGGTGTACGCATTTTTTGGAGCTTAGTATTGGTGGTAAAGTCCATATTGTTTTCCATTGTAATTCTGCAGTATTACGAGTTTTCATCACCAAGCGATAATATAACAATTGCAATATACCATTTACTTGAATGTATAGAAATACCATTTTTACATCGGTCACTTCGAAAAATCAGAGCAGAGCTCTATGCAAAGACTTGGCAGTTCAGAGAGAGAGGCTTCGAGTACACCATTAGCCCTACATAAGAGGTTATGGGCGGAAAAGTAGAAGTTAAAACTTTGACAAATTGACAGAACTGGAAGAATTTCTCAACTTTTTCATTAATTCTTGTTTTAAAATGTTCTACGTACTTCTTCCTAAACGTTTTTAAGAAAGTTGTTACGACTTATATTTTTTTGAAATTACGTACGAGAAACATGTGGTTTTCTCCTGGAGTCCTAATGAAGGTGATGACTAATCGTGAAATTTGTGATATTGTAAAACCAACCACAAACTCAGGTGGACATTAAAATGTAAAGCGCACAAGTAGTCTTTATCCCGCATACGCAAATTCGACAAGAACTATGTTTTGGAGAAAATTTTTTTGACAAGAAGGGCAGATGCAAGATTCCATTCTAACATATTATATGTAGGTCCCCAATATCCAGACTCCTCATTCACCGGTATTTATCCTGTGTACTTCTCTGCTGTTTGATTGATTTTTTTAAAATCCTTACCATGATCTTGATTTTGTATTTGATTAATTCTTGCAAGAGTTTGCAGATTCAAACACCACTAATAGATTTCAGAGTTTACTATAAGATATTTTTCAACGAATGGTTAATATTTTTTACAGTGGAATCAGGTAAGCATGAGTGAGTTTTTAAATGAAATGATAATTTTCGGGAGTTTTTTGATGCTGACTAAGAAAATTAGTATCATTTCCTCAAACTTGCAAGTTTGTTGGAGTCACCGTCTACCTCGTAAATACGTGAGCTTATTGTCCAGGCAGTTAGATTTTCACTCTTTTCATATACATCACTCGGACAGGCATGACCTTAGTCCGTTGTAGTTATACAGTAATTACTAATTTTCAATCAAAGACTTTCACCACCATAGTAAACATACTAATTATAATAGCAGACGAATTGCTAGTTTAAAAAAGGAAGTGATTGAATGTAAAAAGAGTGAAATTATAACTGTCTTGACATTTAGCTTACGTTTTCATGGTTTGGCAGAGGATGACCCTAGCACATTTTCTCATACGAGAAACTGATACTCATTTTCTTAGTCAAGATCTAAATATTTTCTAAAATTATCATTTAATTTAGAAACTCGTTCATGCGTGCCCAGAATTCCATTGTTAGTATCGTGCGAATAGCAACTTGTAATAAATGTGTAGAAAGCGCGCAAAATAAATCGTTCTTAATATGTATACTGTACCTTTTGCAAATACTTTATTTAAAGTGAGATTTCCTGATAGTGCATTCCTATACTTATTTAAACTTAGTTGAGTGTGATATGATTAGTGATTCAACGAACAAGGTAGACTGTTTAGGAATCATGCGAGTTTCCGTACAAAAAATTCTTTCGTTTGATGGCATGGAATCCAATGTGGCTGGAATTTCTTCCCAAAAATTCATATATTTTGTCATGGCCAATGTCATTCATAAGTTTACTGGATTTCACATTTCATAAATTCGATCGCAATCTCTGGAAAATATATTTGAAGATATTTATTTTTTTGCAAAATGCGCTTAAAGGATCGACGAGTAACTTTTTTTTGCTTTTTTGTGGCCGTTCGTTGCTAAATGGCCATTTAAATTTTGTGTATAAGTTTCCTCCCAACTCGCCTGACACTGGAAAAGTCTGCCTTGTCCCTTATTTTTTATTTGTGCAATGCCGTATTGTTGATTTGCTTTTGAGACTTTTTTCCATCAATTTCCTTGCTTGATTGGAATGTAATTATCAGCATTTATTTATTATTTTTGGAGAGCGATTTATCATTTATTAAGCAGCACGCGCCTTTTTTCTTGGATTATCTTGTAATGTAATGTATTCTTGCAGTGAGTGCCCTTCACAAACTGCAATCGCAATCGCTGGCTTCTTCTGATGCAATGCTTCAGCATAAAAATTGGAATATCATAATTCCATCCAATAATACCCTCCTAAGCCCACGGCCTTAGGCTGCTATGTGATAGTAAGTTCTGTATATTTTTATTTTATGGAGTAAAATGGTTGAAAGTTACTAAAAAAACAATTGGTGTACCAAATTAAAAACAAGAACACGTATTAACTCGACAATAAGAAATAATTTTCAAGATTGGAAAATGAAGATTTTTAAATATCAAAATATATCAATTCATGATGCCCCACCGGCCAGTCAGCCATTTTTCTCTAAACTCTAAGTATTTGCCAATGTATCATTTTCCCATGAAGAGGCTATCATTGGGTGATAGTTTCTATTTAAAGCTATTATTTAAAATTTATTTTTATAGCTTGCTTAATAAGCGTAATATAGTTTTTGGGGAATTGAATAATCAAGTAGTTTACAGTTTACACTTTGCAGCTTCACACACTAACTTATTGATTCTTAACATCAAATAAAATAGCTGGTTAGTCAGTATGAGACACAACTTAAGTTGTTTGCTCCTTACACTTACACAGGCACATAATATATTCTTTTTATATATTTGATACACGCAAAAATGTGGGCCTTTTTAAGACTAAATTAAATACACAAATTCCTTTTTCCGTACACACTTTAAAAAATTAATATTGAAATAGTGTACATAAAATACAATTTAATCATTTTTACATTTTTTAAAACCAAGTAATAACAATAATGAAAATGTCAACAAGATAAGGACAAAACAAAGGTTCGGAAAAGTTAGGTTTTGTTTCTTTGTTCACAGGCGGCACCACAACCGTCATCCCTCAAAGTCAGTGAAAATTCACAAAAATAGGAACCAAAATTTAATTGTCGTCGTGGGAAATTTTCCACCATTTTGAATACGCAGAAAATATCTAAAAGATTTAAAAAATAAACGATACATATTTAATTGTGTAAGCAAATCCAATGGATCACATATAAAGAGAACACAAGGGAAAAGAAAGAAAAAGATAAAAAGAGTAATTTTATTTCATTAGTAATCTAGAAAGTATAATAATTATTAGAGATTTTTCATCTTTAATTCTGATACAAAAAGTTCGGTGAAAAGTTGTTTTATAATATATTATACATATACATGTAAAAAATATTTTTTATGTTGCTGTTGTTGTTTATTTTCTCCTTCGTTTCTTTACTAAATTATTTATTTATTTATAATGCATTTTTCGTTCATATATTACGTATATTTATTATCGTAAATTATATCTATCCATTATTTTGCATCTTCTCGCCATTATTACTGTATCTCGCCTGACATCTAAATTTCATATATTCATTATTCCTGTAATATTTAATGCTGCTGATATTTTTCTTATGGTTTTTATAGCATAATGGTCTCCATTTCGCATAAAGTATACTTTTATTTGACTTTACTCATTTATTAGTTCGCTGCACCATAATATCTTTCGTTGTTTCGTTTCTGCAATTTCGTTTTTTCAACCGTTTCAACATTATTTGTAGAGTTATACCGAAACAATTACGTACTGATTCGATGATGATTATCATGACCAAAAAATATCAATCTCAAACGAAAATCGTTTTTTCTTCTTTTACCGTGGATTTGTTTAGATCATTCATCCCATCCTTCGGCTCATGCAGGTGACATGAAATTCAAGAGGGGTCTTGTACGAAAGAAAGACGCACCACAATAGCCATTAAAGTATAATTTAGTTAATAAATATTACTAATAAAAATAATTCTAAAGAATATTTTATGTATAGCCTTATTTTTTCTAGAAGTTGTCGTATATTTTTTATTTTGAACGAAAAAAAGAGAGATCAACAGAATGCAGCAAAAAAAGATTTACTTGTCTCTCACAAGATGAAAGACAAGATGGAAGGGAAAGAGAAAATGTGTATTATTTCGCATTATTACTAAAAAAATAAATTTACAATTAAGTATTTAATGATCTTAATTATTATTATGAAAATAACGTCTTCTGATAGTGATATTGAAATGAAAAATAATAATGATCAAGATGAATATACTGCCTGTACTATAAATGTAACAATGACGATGATTTAATTGAACTATGCAAAAAAAGAGAAATAATTGTCATAGTTTAGATGGCAATGACAATGGACTATATATATCTAATATATATATTGTGTATATATATTTCTCCAAAAACTATGCATTTGATACTATATAATATGCAATGATGATGTGAACGTTATGAATATTATTATTATTGTTACATTCAAAATTTGACTTACGCTAAACTACCTTTTACACAACGACAATGATAAAAAACGCAAAAAGAAAATGTGTGAATGACAACTAAACAATTTTCCACTTTCGTTTTTCATCTTCATGGTTTTTTTAACGAGCGAAAAAAATTGACAAAGATTTTCAGTTCAATTTCAGTGCTACGATGTCGGAATTTACTAAAACTGATAAGTTATGTACATTATGAAAGAAAGATTATAAGTTAGGATGAAAAAAATAACTGAAATTAGTTAGCTGGCTCCTAGCTAAGGTATATATATAAATATATATTATGAGGCGTACTAAAATGACAGATGAAGGGGGATTGACTAAAAGGGAGAGACGTCTTCAGTCAGAGGGCTTCAAAAAACATTATCAATCGTTGATAATGAATGACATATACTCTTTTTGACTTGACGCAAAAAAATAATACCTTGCTTTATTTTTATCACTTGTTTCGTTGTGGATTTATCGTCAGTATTACAAAAATATGCTTACATATATCCAGCCATTTCGTTACGCATAATAAATGGTTAGCCCAGTTTCAATTGTTATTATACAATTTATAAAATTCTTGAGATGAAGTCGTTCCTAAAGCTTGGTTTTCAGGCACATAAAAATCGTTAATTTAAAAAAATGCATTTCAATT
The DNA here is from genome assembly GCA_034693345.1 of Entomobrya multifasciata. NCBI lineage: Eukaryota > Metazoa > Arthropoda > Collembola > Entomobryomorpha > Entomobryidae > Entomobrya > Entomobrya multifasciata. The sequence continues at coordinate 12,905 of JAQFXM010005001.1, forward strand.
CACTACAATTTGTTACTTTAATGTATTGGACGAGACTTCATCAGAATATTTTTTGATGCTTATATTTAATTATCTGATTGGGAAACAACGGAAAAATAATAAAAATTGCTTCAGTCAGTCAAGTTTTGTTGGTGAATGAGTACTATGAATTTTTGTAGTAGTTAGATTTTTGCATATACATCACATTTGTGATCATTCGCATCTGATTTAGCATCCGGATTGTGATCATAAACTCTAAATTGCAAAACTTAAAAACAAGCTTGCATCCATTCCATTTTCTGCACTGACTTCAATATTCGACGGAATTTCGTAGCGGACCTATGAAGTGGATTGCTGCTGGATTTGCGACTCAACAGATACACGTAGGTATCTGTTAAACAGGTAAACTGGTAAGTAAACTTCTATAGTAAAATATCTGATTTTCATGACATATTTATAAAAATTTCGTGAAATGTGGCGTATAAAAGGGATTGTACAATCAAAAGGACTAATCCAAATGAATGAATTTAATTTAATTGGCATTTACTCGGCAACAATCTCTTTAATTTTCACAAACTAATTAGTCCAAATAACATTCCAAGATTTTTTAAACATATTTTACTGCGACAAATATGTCGAATATATTTCGTCATGAGCGGCCAATCAAAAATTTCCATCTTTTGGGTTTTGCGGTTTGTGGTATAGACGACAGAAAGCTAAAAACTGTTGACTAGCAGACTCGTAAGTGCAATGCGTAGTCTAAGCAATCTCAAAAACTGATATTTTTTAAAGACGGTTAGAGTCCCATAATGTTTTGACGCTAATTGGTTACCTATGACTCATGGCAAGTCTAATATGTCATTGCACTCCCGTTTCTTTAATGATTGCAGTATTCGCAATCCGAAATTCAGTTGCCCAGGATCATTTTTTTTGTTTGGGACTACTGGGCAAAAAATTTTAAGTCTCGTTTTTTTTCATACATAAATTCTGAAATCTGAAAATTTCCATGGGAATCGAAGAAATTTGACTATTTTTGGTTACAGTACATGGAGAATTGCTAACAAAAACCATGAAGCTACAGAATTCCTGAAAACCATAAGCTTTGTTTATTTCAAAAGTTTGAGTAATTTTTGAAATATTTTTAAATGTATACAAACCAATGTTGAAATAACTATAAAATAAATTCCATACAATTTCTTCTGTTTGCAAGTTATACCGAAACTTCTTGCTATTTGTCTTTATATTATTAAACTTTGTTCGTAAAGATGACTGTAATTGTATACAAATTTCATCTCGACGTTTTATTGAATTATTAAATACATATATTATATTGTTGCATTGTGATTTTCAGAAAACCTTAGAGAATTCTTGTTCAGCAAATTTAATGTACCGTATATAAATTAAATGTACATTACGTAGTGCGACGGAAATAAGTCAGAAATCCAATATCTAAAAGGGACAGCTTTATATTATTTGGTCTGTAGTATTCTCTTTCGGAATCACTGTCAAAAATTAACAAGAAACTAAATACTCGACCATCCGATCCAGCTCTCTTATATATCAAGTCCTGAAAATTTATTTTAAGATTACTAAGAGAAAAGAGAACAATAGACAGTGAAGTTAAATAAAACGATACACATTTCTGGAAATTTTTACGACAAATATTGCATATCGAGAAGTTAGATGTATCAATAGTTAAATAGTGCCTTGTTCATATGCGTGTAACATAGCTGAACTAAAGTGAAGCCATTAAATTGCCTTAAGCATAGATGTTACGTCATATTGTCAGACATACGTGAAACATACTATATATTCTACATGTAAGAATTAGTCGTAATGTATATAATGTGGCATAGTGTGACTACAAAGGTTTTTCGTGGAAAAATATAAGTATATATTAAATAAACAGTTTGCCTGGAACATTTTTTCCAGTATCTTTTATGATTTATTTCAGTTTTTTTAAAGGACTCAATTTTTTGGAATTAAAAGCTTAAAGGTTTTATGATTTTGTCTTGGGCTAGTTGGGCTCATCTGCATCTACGTGCTTTGTTGCGTGTCATGCTTCAGAAATTCTTCTTACGTCATAATATAAGCTAGTTAAGCTAGTTTCAGTCTCCAAGGAATTTTTTAATAAATTTTTTAAAGGTTAAATGTAACCTATATTTTCCCCTAAATTCGTGTAATTTTTTCAGCGAACAACGACTTGGGGTAGAATAGGGGCATTGTGAAACTTGATGATGATTGATCCAAAAAGGATTGCTAAAACATTGGACAAATTTTATTCATGTTTTTTCTACTTTGTTTTCGATATTGCTGTTCCCATTAGAAAAGTACTTGTGGGTTTGACAGCTTTAGATTGTTTTGGAAGTGGATATTAGCATGAGGTCTACATATCCATCCCCCACAATTTTCCAGGATAATCGCCAAACAACAAATAATATGCATGTAGCTTTATGCATAAACTTTGAATTCGCATGTGGGAATCGACCTTTAATTACATTTTATACATTAATAAGTTCCAGCCCTGGAATTTGTGTCGTATAACTGTCTGAAATTCTACGATAAATAATTGGATTTAGATTTCCCACAAGAAACAAAACTCTCATTTAAAAAAGTTCGACTTATCCTCGTGCCGTCCTTGTACTGCTATTTCTTCTATGCATTGCACTTGTTTAATTTTTTAATATTGGTTGATTCTATTGAAACTTTTCCAAGTTGATTAAATTTTGATACCTCAAAAGCAGTATTCTTCATAACGAGCATAGTTGATGGGGACACAAGATGGATCGTAAGTAGTAAGTCAATGCCTACTATGACTACTTATTTTTCCCATGCTAAAAGATATCCCTACAATTAAGACCCCCATTTATACTCCATGTTAAATTCCCATAAGAAAATTTACTTTTCATGTGCGCAGAGCGCCATCCCCGGCCTCGCCGGGGAATAGGTGGATGGGGAGACGGTGGTGGAGTGTTGG
>JAQFXM010005002.1:0-15856 GCA_034693345.1 Entomobrya multifasciata
AGAAAACGAATCTTGTTTTCCCTACATAATCGTTTTCAACATTGCAATTTACAAACATAACTAATATGCATATTTATTTTTTTACGTTCACCGCATCCGACTATCATTGATCTTTCAATGTATTCAACCCTTTAAAGCAATGAAAGGATAATCGACTTTTACTGTACATACATTTAAACGCTTACTTTTGAAAACACGTAGTCTACAGACTTACAAATGTAGGGATGCGCCTGCAATCACTGATACAGATATAAGATGACAAGAAAAATTAAGTGAATCTGATCATATTTTTGTACATTTTCATGCACAAACATGAGTCAGTACTCTAGGGAAAGCAAAACGTTTGAAGGAACGGTAAATCTCGTCTTTTACAAAAAAGGGTATTGCGAAAGTATGAAAAAATCTACATATTTACAAACATCTCGTTGCATGCGTTCATGAATTTTATTTTCATGGTGTAGCGATGCATACGCTTTTTTTATATTTTACGTATCAACAGATCATGATCAGCAATGTTATTGTTAATGTCGATGAAAAAGATCTTGATCATAATGACAATGCCGATATGATGTTATAGTAGTACTGGTACTACGAGAAGAGGAGATGACAATGTTAACAGTGTGCAGTAGTAAAAGGTGTTTCATCAGTACCAACAACAGTAACAGTAACAGAGAGCAAAGTTATACCTCCGCCACCACCACCACCGCCGTATCTAATGTAAAAGCTTTACTATGAAAGCATTGCATTGTTGGTGGATGAATCTTCTTGTTTTTTTTCAATGTAGAGAAGCAACAGTGAAGTTTGATGGTAGTGATGTGATGATGATGATGGGTAGGCTCGTACAGAGTATACTAACTTTTATAACTGCTTACTGTCTGTCGAGAGGGCAAGGGTAGTTGAGGGTTTAGCTTACATATTCACCTGTCCCACTTTGAATCTAGGACAGTTGTTTGAATCTAATGCATTGTGTGTCAGTTCTCATCTAGGCCTTCCATCGAGCACACACGTTTGTGTGTCTACATTGTATGAGCATTGTTGAAATACTGCTTTTGCTTCGAAACGAAGAAGAGAGTAAGCCCTACATTATATAGCGATTAGCCCCATTTACTTTTCATGGACTTAATATACATTCGCTATATGGATTTTAATCACGTTGGAGAAAGGAACGGTGCATGCGTGCTGGAGAAGATTCATTATGGATATTGAATATAGACTGGAAGTTGTCCAGGATTGTGGCAAATAATTAAGTGAATTTGTTTATAAATTTAAAAGCCGGAAGTGTATAAAACCTGGCCTTGAAGATAATTAATTATAGTGAAAAAGTGAAAAAATTGGAGAATAAAATTAAATGGTTCTGGAATAAGTGATAATGAAGTGGACGCATGTGCTCTTCTGGAGCACGCATGCATGGTGAAAGCAAACAAAGCATGGTGAGCGGAAGTGAAATAAGTTGAAGCTGTTGTTTGATAAAACGGAAATTCAAGGGAAATGAATTAAGTTTTAACAAAAAATACGGCTTATTATTTTAAGAGGAAAACTAATATTTTAAATAAATCATCTCAAAATTAAGTGAATAATTTGTGCAGTTAATCCAAATTGAGTATGCAATTAATATTGGAACAAAATTACTCAAAATTTAATTACTCGGTTTATAAGGAACATGTTCATCATTATCCTCCCGAAAATCGTTTAATAAATTTGTGAATTTGGTGACTGGTTGTTGACTAAAATAAATTGTTTGTTGGATGCTTGTGACGTTTTCCAGCTAACGAATTAGAACAGTGAACAGGTAATTCAAAAATCCAATTTCGTTAATTAATGAAATATTTCGTTTTTAACATTACACATACATATTATTTCATGTAATAGTACATACAGTAATTAATCAAAGTGCAGCAGGCATTACATTTAACGGTTTGGAATATGAAAGTGTGAATTTTTTATATGCAGTTGTACTAAAATGATACAACACCAGGGAACACCTAAGCAGAAACGTTATTTGTATTTTCTCCAAACGGTGCATGGACTAGTTCCACCGATAGTATGTACATAATATATGTAATATGTCTAGATCATTCTATATAGTTTAGAGTATTACGAGACATAACTGTTTTGGAACATCCATGATAAAATATCTTAAACGTTTTTGGAAAAAGTTAAAGAAAGCTCATCATTGATTTTCTGACGTCGTTGAATTTTCAGATTTATTAATTTTGCTTAGCGTAAAAGGTCATGCGCATGCGATTCATTTTCAATCGAGTCATAAATTTGTTGCTCTAAATAAACGAATTCATTATTCTAATTTCCCAAGTTTGACTCTTCCGCAAATGATCATAATGAAATTCCACCACGCACGGGCATCACAATCCGAATTTTTTTAGATGAATAAATAAAATATCAGTTTGAGTTTAACTACCTCTCTTCAGTATGCAAATTTATTCAGTTCATCTACATGTCATTATATTTTGAAAGAGACGACTGACGACAACCGCATCACAAACAATGACAATTATAAAAATATAAATACATATTTTAACATTGTTCTTCTCTTAATTAGAGCATCAGGCTATGCAACCATTGCTGAAACAAGATTATTGTCATTATAGTTTTTACCAGGCAAAAGTTCATTGATTTGAGTTCGGGTTTGAATATTTTCCTACACTGCTCTCAGAGATGTAGGTATTTTTTATCATCAAAAAATTTTCTGATAAATTTCGTGTGTTAATTTTACTCATTTCCTGTTTCGGGATTGCAGCGACTTTCTTGGGTAAAATTTTACTTAATAATTTAATTTATATAATTCCATTTGGCGTTTTTTCAGTTAAGTAGTTACACTATCTGTAGTTTTGAAAAGCAGTTAACAACGAGTTCTTCCGAGTATTGTGACGTTTTTCTTAATTTCTGAGAACGCGTTACGTATGCACCTTGGCCTAAACATTGAAATAATTGTTCAAGGTAGCCGTGCAGTGCATGCTGCTGATAACATTGTAGATTATTTAAAATCGTGAAATTTTGAAAATTCGTCTTGAAAACTGGAGTTTAGTTGTGACAAATTAAAAAACTACATTAAATGATTAAGTGACTTAGTTAGCCGTGAAAGTTAGCTAATATATCGAAGCAAACTATTTTGCCATTTTGAACGAACGGACGTTTTTTCATTTAGTATTCAAATGCTATATAGAGTATAGCATGTTGTTTAGCAGTTTTTTTTGTGAGTACTAATTAAATGTCGATTTCGTTGCAATCAATTAATTATCATTATTATGTTGTGCAGGTCCAGGATGAACATGTAACACAATGTGCAGATTAAGGTGCTACACTATGATATTTCGATAATTGCGTACATCCATGCATAGCTATTACGCTAGAAATCAGTCGATATTAATCTAATCAGATATTTCGCTAATTAAAACTTACATTACATGCACTCGCATTAATTAAAAGTGCAACATTAATTTATAGTCGATTCAAAAACATTTATATTCAAAGCTTATAGCATCTTAATCACGTATTGACTGATCTATAGTATTGATACTTGAAACATTTTTGATGAATTGGTACAAACTTTGTGGTAGGTAGATACAAAACAAAGCGTTATCTGGGAGTTGCACTAATTCTCAATGGTACTTGGCATAATAGCTGCTTGCAGATTCACTAAAACTATTTTTTATCGCATTTTATTGAGAAGAATATATTCTTGCACACAACTCAATCTCTTTGTTCAAAATGGAATGATCTACTTGTGAGGAAAAGCATGACGGTGGTGTGTTGTGGTGCGTTGGTGGTAGATCTTGAAAGTATGAACATTATACATTGTGCACCAAAACGCATACTAGCAAATTATCAAGTTAGTACAGTACACTAGTATCCGTAGTTAAGGTATAATCTAAAAATAAAAAAGGATGGGTAGACGATTTAAGTGGATTTTGGGAGGGAGAGAACGAATATAAACTTACTCCACACGTTGTCAGTTACTCAGGTGTGCACAACATAATTTTTGCAAACAAGAATTCCGATTTGGTCTTTGAACAACTAAAAAAGATAGCATTTAAGTCTTGGTAGATAATACAATTGAAAGTAAATTAAGCATACTTGCAATTTTTCACGATGTGAAATAAATGATATTCATCTTCTCACACATCTTTTAGATGATTTAGCCTGTTAAAATTTTTATAACGATAATAATAACAGTCGTGTTAAATAAAATTAAGAGTATTTTTGAGGAAATAATGCACAAAAGCGCAATTATTTCATTCAAATTGCGTAGCTTGCTTAGCTATTTCATTTATTTATGACTTGTTAAAAACTCCCTAGCCATTATAAGTGATGGTATTGTATTAATGATAAAGACATAGATTTTGAATTGAATTGAAATCTACACAATAGAGATTTTATGAATGATTTATTGTTTGTAAATACTTTACATGTGTTTAATTTTGGGCATTTTCAGATAATTTATGTCTTTGTGCAAAAATGACTAATCTAACACAGTTCTTTAGCTAAAACTGTACATTGATGAGACATGTATATACATATATATAAATGTCAAAACTTTAAACTTGACCGAGTACAATTTATGTGTTCTAGTCAGCTTTTAAGACAATAATTTCCTCATTTCATGATCACGGATTTTGTAGTACATACATAATACATACATGTCATTAAATGTAAGCAAACTAAAAAGAGTATAGCACATGTTATAGTGTAGGTGTAATAGATTAAGGCTTTAAGAATTTATCTGAGCGCCTGTCTCAGGACTACATCATTGTAAAATTATACAAAATGTATATGCAAATAGAACATTTTTTTCGAATTCTAAGGCAAAGGTTACGCCTTCAATTTGTGCTTCAACTTTATATGGTAAAACATTTGCATGCAATAAGGAAGGTGAAGTGTGTACCTATAAGTTGCACATTTTCAAGATGCTTTCGTACGACGAAAGAGTACACTTACAAATAAGTCTCAGGATGTTATATCGAAAGTCCTTTGTGCAAATTGTAGTCTACTCATATAATATGAGTTTACACCACCGCAGCACACAGACACACATGTAATACGAAAAAAGTAAACATATTTTGCTAAACAACACTTGGTTGTTCTGATGCTTTCTATTGTGTACATTGACAGCAGCATTAAAAAAATTAAAGCTCAAGAAGATGATTTCGCTCTTTTGAAAATGTTTCTTCCTTTGCATTTTTGCTCGTAAAGTCAAACGCTTGAAATAAAGGATAATCTTATAAATTTGACTGCAAGGCATGTATATGAAAAGCGAGTTGATGAGATTTAAAGCAAGTACCAATCCACAAACATCATATCTATCAGAAAGCTTAACCCTAGCAAATAGTTTTTGATTTTTTAAGGAAGAGTGGTCGTGGTTGGCAAAAGCTGAAAAAGGTGTGTGGTATCTTCTTCGACATAGCGGTGGTGGTAGTATAAGCAGTAATCATGATCATCATTCACGGTGTTGTGTATCAGCAGCATTGTTGTTCATTTCGTTGATAGCTGCAGGCAAGTAACGAACTAAGCAGCCAATCTGCCCATATATTTTGCCAACTGGCACATTGGCCTACTTATCGCGTTGATACCAACAATAATACCGAAGCGTTGATGTTTATACTCATTTTTCCTCATGTGCAGCACGTTTCTCTGTCAGTTCAGACTTAGTTTCAGTTGTTGGTGGATTAGTGATGGGATGATCATGATGATGATATGATGGTACGGGAGTTGTTGCACATGCAAAAGTTTTATATGGTATACGTGATCTAAGTGTAAATACAATATACCGTATACCTTATACCTATGCCATGCGATATCAAACAATCAAAAGAAACACACCAGTGCACTGAAGCATCTTCTCTCAGCCCCAAACAAAAGTGAATTGACCTGGTCGACTTTTGCATTTAAGTTGCTTTTCGCTGTGGAATGCATCTTTGTTGAGTTTTTAGAGTGTGTAGAACTGAAACGGAAATCTTGCATCGGAAAATTACCATTGCCAATGATTGCAGGAAAATTATTCAAATTTTTACATTATTTATCAACAAAGATGTTTTATGATACGGTTACGGTACATAATTTAGTATTCGCATTTGAGAAGGTCCTGTCGTCGCATGATTTCTATCAAGAGATTTGTATTCAGTCATTTTAATATCAGGATCACCAATCATCTGCTGGGGTAATATGACACAACTTCGTTGTACCTTATATTTTCTCGTGCAAACCCAAAAAATTGTTTGGAAAATTCCAGTTTGCATAAGGTGTCATTGTTGATTATAGATTAAATCTTAAAACACAAACAAGACTTGAGCATGAGTTGTCCCCGCTAATATGTTTATCTAATTTATTTACGATTTTAATTTGACCATGAAATATGAATTAATATATCAGGAAATTTTTATTCAAGTTGTTTTTCTGAATATTGGTAATATTAATGAACTTGGAAATTTAAAATTATATATAACATGTTGCAATCTTTTTAAAATACGAAAAAAAGAAGATTTTATGAATGATTTGGGCATGGAAAATCAAGTCAACTGATAACAAAAAAGTAGCACTTGGAATGGAGCCCAATTGGAATATATATTTTCTTTGCCTTTTCCTGGTTTGATAAAAGAGGTTTACTGGGTTAAGGACATATCATGTTTACAACCTTTACTCCAACTGCATATTTTGTATATTTGTTTCAAAGTTTCAATAATAAGTAGGTACATATTTTGAATCTACTCAATTTCCATTATATTTGCGCGCCCAGGTAGGATAGGATTTCAAGTGCTACTTCTAACTCATTTCTGTAGGTCTGTAGGTTGTCAAAATAGGTGGATCTTTTACTTCCTACTTGTACCCATCTTCAAGTTGATCCAAATATTTCAACAGGTGATTCCCACAGGGTAAAAGGTCCTTTTTTCAAAGGGTCGTCTGTGGGTTCTGGTTTAGTAGGTCAGTGCAGGCTTATTCTTCTTTTTTTCTTTTACTGGATCCAAAGAAAAGGATCATATTTCCACTACCGGTTCTCATGGACCCTTTTTCAATCAAGCAGTGGTGCTAAATCATACAATGTACACATGTTTCAAGTAAGTTTATCTTGTTCTATATGGATTTTCGTACAATAAATCTTGCATCCGAGTATATACATGCATTTACAATGTAATTTATATTTCTTTCACCCAACAATATATAAAGAATGAAGATCTTATTTTTTATTCATGTTTTGAAAGGGTAGTCTTGAAAATGTTTTTTTTTTTGTATGTGGAAAATTTGTCAACTTCGTAGCATCAGCGTAAAATCGGGTGATTGATTGTTGCTTTCAGGTAATCATGTTGTCTTTCAACCTATGTAAATCTTGAAATTTTCTTTGATTGCGATTTAAAATTTACATAGCTTGTGGCTCTTTTTCATCCCTACATTACATATGACTTGTAAACTTGTAGCGATTACGCACAGCCGGTTAACTGGCCTTCAGTTTGCACGATGATGGCAAGTCAGCAAAGAAGCTAAAGCCTTACAGAAGCGTCATTTTCTTCAATTGAAAGTGAAGATGCGAGATGTAGGTCACTTCTTTAATACTATGCTTGCTTACAATGCAATTACAGTAAGTGATATCTAACTCCCATATCGTATCGGTCTGCTTGTTTTGCTATTCAAAGGATATGCATACTGCACCTTGTGAAAACTACAGCTTTTTACCTGTTTGCTTGGGATAAAGCTATGTTTACCATTTTTGGCCATTAACAAATGTACATTGTGTACACTTTAAAGGAAAGCTACTTGGTTTGTGGGAAGTGGGAATTTTTATGCATCTAATGGGAAAATATGCAGTAAAGTTGAAGGTGGTAACGGTAACGGAATTTTTTCAATTAAAAGCCAACGTCAATTTTTTATTGATTTTATTTTAATTCCACCTTACTAACAGTTCTTGTCACCTTTTAACTAGACAAAAGGCAAGGTATGGGGCAAAGTGACACACTCCCTTTAATGCGTAGTTTGTCAACACGTACAATTCTGAAACAAATTTGATCAAGAATCGTAATTTTTTATTGTAGTAAACCACAATGATGCAAACATAACAAAAAAGAACAAAGATTGCTTTGTATAATAGAATGATATACTTATTGAATGGAATGAAGTACACAATTTTACGGGTCCACATGAGAAGTGATAATTAAGTGCTTACAACAATTCTGCAATGCAATATGTTTTGTAGTTTTACTATGTCTCATACCCATTTTGTCGTTTTGTATGAAAGGGATCAAAAGGGTGCATTCATGGATATATTTTGTTCCTCAAGACATACTAATGTGCACCATACTATACTGAAATTGTAAGAACTGTGTTTGTCTCTGTATCAAATCAAAGTCATCAAACATACTAATCCATTTCCTGGCCCTGCTGACCTGCATTCCAAAATAACCCTTTTCAAACAAAAACATGAATCCACGTTTTGTTATTTGGGTGACCTGGAAGGAAGAACTCTATTTTTGTCATAAAATATCAAATGACTTGTTTTGGAACAAGGAAGTAGGTTAAACTACATAATTGCTGACCAGTCGTAATGCACTCTATTTCTTAGGGTTTAACCCCATTTGCATTGATCTTACACTTGACCAAGAAGATAAAGATACAAAAATTTAGAGATACCGACTTGGTTTTCGACTTGGGAAGTCGAGCTTGCTCTTTACCTTAACTATTCACTGTACTAGCAAGAATGTATCACCAACAAACCTTAATTTGGTGAAGATAATTCACTGAACTATTTATATTTACAGATCCTATATTAAAGCATAAGAGATAAGATTTAAGGTATTTTCCAGTCCAAAACGGCAATAAAACATATTATTCTTACATCCACGTTTTGTTCTGATTACTAAACCTTTGTTTATTTTATTGTTTACTTTGCCTACTCATTCGTCATCCCATCCCTCTCGTCTCGCTGCATTCAGCTAGAGCTCGACTATTCATTATGCTAAGATTTTGGACTGCCTTCCTTCTTTAAACTCGTTTAAATCTAGGTACATCTTCATCTTATCCCAAATTTTGTTTGCATGCAACGGAAGGTTTTTTTCGTTGTCTTTGTTAGCTTTTCTAGCAGCACAAGTTTACACAAAAATTATTGTGGATCCACGATGACTGGTGACCGACTTTTTCACAAGGACCCTCACTCATCATCTTATGAAAATCATGGAATAAACATAACAATGACAATAATCTATGCATGTCTCCATTTTTATGATATGATGCAATTTGGGAGGAAGTAAATATATTTCAGAATATTAGATAATGAATACATGTAATCACTGAATAGGTCTTCTTTTGTAATTTTGACATCATTGCTGTTTACAACCTGTTGAGTGATGTACAGTTAGCATATTTATTATCCAGAGAAGACAATTTACCATAGCCAAAGCCAATCGATTCCTTTGTCATAAAAATATGCTTTAAGACATTTTTCACGTTTCATTGAACGGCAAAGGTATAACAAGTCATATTTTTACGTGAGATTAAAAAAGTTATAAAACTGCACTTTGAAGAATTATGAGCATTGTCACTAATCTATGCATTTTGATTTTCATGATTTTTTACCGTGTGTCTTTTGTATTTTTTATTACAGAAACGGGACTTTTCTTTTTTACGGGAAAGGGCAGTGACTTAAATATTCAGGAGACAAATAACATTCATTGATAATGTCACACTGTTTTGATCATTGACGATGACCTGTGCGGACAGAAGAAAATCTCGTGAAAAGACTAAATTACTCCTGAACAGTTTTAAAACGTGTGCGTTTATGAAACGGTTCAAAATCAGTCATAGTACTGACCAACTACGTGTGTTGTGACATTGACTACTTCTCTATTTTAAATTGACCAAGACCAATACATACACCTGTTAGTGTTAAGCCTTTTGTGCATGTGCACAAAATAACAGGAAGTTAGTTTATCGTGGTAGTTAGTAGTGCCGCATGTTTCTATCATTTTGGAATGTGGAGAAAAAGCGGAAGAAACTCGAAGTGAAAATTATACCAATACGGTATTCTTAAACGACTATGAAATTGAATGAATCTAATTTGGCGGATCCACTGTTACTGACAGGATGTGCGTTAGGAGGACCTCCATGGGGTGGGGGTGGGCCCTTCGGAGGTCAGGATTTGATCTCCACTACCACCTTTCCGGATGAAGCACTCTTGCTCCCTCCTTCCGGAAATGGAGGAGGAAATGGGGGAGGAGGATCCCTCCTTTGTAAAGGACTTTCTTCGGGAAACTCACCAAATGGACAAACTGGTGTTGAGTTGGATGCATTAATTATGGTTCAGAGTAGTGATAGCTTTGCAGAGTTGAAACCATTGCCCCCATTTGATTACGGTCCAGCGAGTCAATTGGCTTTGCAAAATGATCCACATCTCCCCCAAATGGGCTCATCAGCCAACTCACCTCCAAATCATTTAACTTCTACAAGTAGCAGCAATCCGCCAAACAATTTGCGTCACGGGAGTGCCGGTAGTACTGGAAGTGGTAGTAGCATAGGGAGTTCTCCACCCGGAAACAGTTTCGGGTCACCACTCGGAGGTTCTCCAAGTTCCCTGTTTGACGTTGTCTCCAGCTCAACGTCTGTTCCTGCTAATATCAAATCAGAGCTGACAGAGTATCTCCTAAACTCAGACATTGACGATATCGCGGCTCTCATTGGGAATGCGATTGCAGACTCTACTGTACCTAATTTAGGAATTGAGTTAGATCAAAATGGGGTGACCTCATCAACAATAGATCCCTGGACAGAGCTTGACGCATGGATAGAGTCCGCATGTCAGCAGCAGGCTAATGAGGTATCATCCGGATCTTCAAGTACTCCAGCTAACGGGAACTCCAACGGTAACACCAACGGTAGCAGTGGAAATAACAATGGGCGACTTGGGAATGGACACGGATCGGGATCAATACTGTTAGATCAGGACTCAACGATTCATACATCCGAGCAGCACTTTTTGGATGGGGGTTCAGCAAGCGCACTACAAACTCTTCTGGCAGCAGACACCTTTAATGGACCGAATTCTAATGGACAGCCCCCTCCACTCTATGGACAACAGGACTTGAAGCATTCGGACTTTCAACCAACCTCAATACTACAATCCAGGTTAAACTAGTCCTAATAAAAGGGACATTTTTATATCATTTTATAGAAATTTTAACAAATTCACCGATGCTGCTTTAAGTGGCACTGAATTTTATATTTTTGCAAATAATTCTCTTCTTTGTCTATCAAAAACAACTTTATGATACTATAACTTACTCTTGCTTTCTCTTATTTTCAAGATGAATCTTTTTTCTCTTAAATTTTCAACATAATTTTCAATTATTTTCGATTATTTTTTACTTGAAACATTACGACATGTAAAGTCAATGTAAAGTCAACAGTTTAATTTTAATTATAACGTAGTCGTAATATTAGCGTGATAGATAGTAGACACCATAGACTAGACAGTAGTAAAAAACGAAGAACTTTTCTCTTTACTGTCCGCAGGACAGGACTGACATTTTTCTTGTTTAGACTAACAAAATGAATACGAGATTTTTTTAAATATGCATTTAACACACTTTTGAATTACAAATTACTTAATTATTATTCAAGTTTAATATAAAAACAGATTTAGGAACCCAAATTTTTAAAAACTATTTTTTGCCTGTTACTTTAACCCTTTTTCCTTCTACATGCCTGTCCTCTGCACACACCTCGCCTATATTTGTATTTGGGTACATGACGTGGATCTAAGTTTGATTTATAGATTACAAGCGCCGCCCGCTGGAGGACCGCCACCAGGACCACTTCGCGTAACCACAAACGGGCCCGGAACTTCCCCAAACCAACTTCCCGAGTCAACAACGGCCCACTTTGGACTTAAAGTAGAGCCATACTCCTTGGATCCCAGTTCTCCCCCTTTCATAGACCCAATAACTGGGGAAGTTGCACAAAGACCCCACACTACTCATGTCTCACCTCCCGCTGTAGTGACCTCCTCAATGATTGGAAGTGGATCTAGATATAAAAAGTCCTATAAACTTACCACTAAAAGCAGTAATAACTCTGGGTCAAACAATGGTAATCCAAACAATCAGAATATGTCCAATGGGGGATATGGACATCATGGTCCTTCATCAGCAGATACAAACAGTTTTCTAACTGCCTTTGGCTCCCCCAATTCAACATCACCGTTTGATCCTACAAACCCTGGGCTTTCTGACCAGGTAAGTTATGGCACCTACTTGGAAGTTTACGCAGCTCACCATCTTGATGATGATGGAATCACAAAATCAAAGCAAAATTGGAGGACGATGAACGACAATTTCCCTAGCACAGTATGCCATTTTTACAAAAAAGATGAATAAGATTTAAAAAATTAAAATGATACAATATTAAAGTACACATAATATTTCGAATTTAGTTACATATTTGATATTATTGCTTTTTGTAGTGAAGTAGATTTTTTTGAAACAGCTTATTATGTTTGTTATGTGTCGTCTGCATGATTTGTTTTTAAAGGGAGAAAAATATGGATCGTTTTCTGTGATTCTTAAAGTTTATTTTTTTGTTTTTACATAACTTTACATTAATAATCTACTTTTAAATATTTTTTTGTCATGTGCATTATTATTGTAACGTCATGAAAATGAAAGACGTGTGTGAATTTATCGATCCTACTTTTTGGTGTGTGTAATTTGCTGACTTGGCGCTTTTCCACAGGTAATTTGACGCTTTTATTTTCTAAATTTAACTAGACATCCACCAAATTGGGTCTAAAAACGAAGAGAAAATCGAGCAAGATGCCGTCTTCAACTGGCCTCGGGAGTCCACTGGATCCGTGCGGTAAAGAGAAACCGATTCATCGCTGTACAGTTTGTAACCGGGGCTTTCTCAACAAATCTAATATCAAAGTTCATCTGAGGACACACACGGGCGAGAAACCTTTTAAATGTGACGTCTGTGGTAAAGCTTTCCGCCAAAAGGCACACCTTCTCAAGCATATACAAATTCACAAACGAATACCGCGGGATTGATTTTAATTGAGAACGCTAATTATTTTTGTATAAATTCCATATATTATACATAAACACATACTTAGACATAATATAATTTATATAGAGACATGTATAGTATCAATTAATTTTAACAACGACAGTTTTACTTTAGAATCAGATTTAATTAACCGTTTTACATGCTACAATATACAAGTATTGTCATATATAGGCCTTAAATACTAACTTAACTGTAAAAAAATGAATTGATTGTGATGATGACTTGCTGAAATAGGAACGAAAATTAGAAATTTGTCTATATTAATTTAACGTAACGTAACATATTTCAAAAAGGGATCCGTTGCCCTCCTATATAAATTTACGTCTTCCATATTTAAAATTGGCCAAGTATAATAATGATACATTCGTATAAAATACTTAAAAACTATACTTCCAAAAGTTACAAAAAATTAGTGTACTATTTTTTATGACTAAAAATGTGATGAAGATATGAGCTATCATTAGCATTATGAATCGAAAAAAGCCTTATGTATTATTACTATACAATTAGTGAAAATTCTATTAAATATTTAATTGCAGTTTAGTTATTACTTGACTTCACATTGGGTAGCGGGCCTTCCAGTTGACGTTGAACTTTTAAAAAAAACTTCACAGAATGAATATTTCAGAGTACCCAGGGACCATATCTCATTAATTAATTAAAGTGATAGTTGTATAAAAAACTATTAGGTCTAATATATATATGTATATTATGTATACAAAACATGGTGTAAGTTTTTACTGATCTGTTTTATGCCAGAGAAAAACTTGAATCCATCCGTCTAAAAATTTAAGCAGATAGAATAATAATTAGTAGAATTGACAAAGGTCCATATAAATCAACACTTTGACAAAAATGAAGTAGAAATACACAGATAAGGATACTTTGACAATTTATAAAATTTATTGTACTTTGCTATATATTTGACTAATAACTTAGTATTTTTGATGATCCTTGTGAAACTATTTGTTAACTTATTTATTATAAACTCATTCAAATTTTTGAGTGATCATTTACGAAGGTCTTCCGATTTTAAGATCTAATTTATTACCAAGAAGAGTAGGGGCAACAGCACAAGAATAAAAAGAAAAAACGCTGACAAATCATAATTTCATTGTTACATTTAAATGTATATTGTGTACTGTTTTTTTGTTACTTGTATTTTGTATACATCAAACATCATCACTATTTATTTTTTAAATCTGTCCATCCAATTTAAACTTTTAAATTATTTCTTGTCTTTCAAAAATATTTTCAAGAATTTTTGGATTTAATCAAAAAAGATGGCTGTCAGACATTTTTGCTTATACTTTGTAAATGGTGTAATTCTAGTGAATTTTTTTTTGAATCGGAAAGTTGAAAAAGAAACTGTGTATAAAATTAAAATCTAAATTATTTGTGTAAAATAATTTTTTCACGTTATTTATTTGCTTCTTCTTTACTTTACTTCCTGTCTCTACATTTTGTACAGTTATTTATGTTGTTCAGTTAATTTGTTGTGAATTAATTTTAAAAGAATATCTGCAAAGATTGATTTGTTATTTATTACAAAATGGAACTCCATTTTTTGTTATAATTGTAATGTTGTAAATCCCTCTTGTTAAGTCTCTGTTAAGACGTACAAGACAAAAATAATGAAAAATAAAAAATGATCTTTGAGTCGACAATCAAAATGGAAACCCCAAAAAAATATTGGATTTTTAACTATGATTTCTTAACATTTTCAGCACACATCGATATTGAAGGATATACGCTTGGGTATATTTATAAATTCTGAATTTTACCCGTTAAATTTTTCATGTTTTATTCATGTCAAAAAATGATTTTTATCTGCAATGCGTTTACATAAGCATTCGTTTTAGTTGTAAATTCACTTCCATCCCAAATGAACTCGATGAACTACAGATTCAAGGTGGACGAATTTTGTGATTTAAAAAGTTTTAGAATCTTTGTCTATGTTATTTACAATGTCGCATGTGGCATTGTAAAAAATCATATAAAAAGTATACAGTTGACAGTGCATGTTTAATTATATATAATCCTCTTTGTTGTGTTGTGATATGGATGTGATTTTTTATACCACACATCAAAAGGCAAAGTTAGCTTGCATTTGAGTATCAGTTGAAATAATCAAGAGAGGAGCTTAAAAGCATAAAGAAAAAAGGTAGGACAGTAGGGCATCAGAGAAAGTTTTTGCCGAGACGAATAAATATATATAAGTT
Organism: Entomobrya multifasciata; assembly: GCA_034693345.1. Lineage (NCBI taxonomy): Eukaryota > Metazoa > Arthropoda > Collembola > Entomobryomorpha > Entomobryidae > Entomobrya > Entomobrya multifasciata. Next base: position 15,279 of record JAQFXM010005002.1, read on the forward strand.
TATAAAAGCGTGTAGTTTTAGTACTTATCATGGTCTAGGTCTAGATTACTCCTTATATAAAACTTGGATATAAAAAAATGAAGTTTTTACTTTATATTTTGCAAACATCTTCTCATGTTATTATTTGAGGTACGTATACTAATTCTTTGAAATAAAGTTGGGCCGTTAGGCAGCATGACAATGCAAGTGGTCTGGTTGTATGAGTACCTTCTTTCGTTCGTTCTCATCAACCCTAACTAACAACTTTGCAATATAAAAAGAAAGAAAAAAACTTTTGCTTTAACTTGCTAACTTGCACACTTCACTCGCATCGCATCTTCAATTTAACTAACGATAAGACTGCGTAGCGCCATCAGAAGATACCATGTAAAGTGCAAGTTCAAGATAAATGCTGTAAAACGTGTATGTGTATGTATGTATACTATACTTATTGTTCGGCTATAAAAATCGTGGTACGTTTTATATTGTTATACACACAACATTAAGTTTACTAAAGTTGTAATGCTTCTTGGTATATAGGATTTTAAAGGTATTCTTTTATTTTATTCATTCGCTCTTTGAATTGGTTTTAATTTTTT